>VZRF01001113.1:238841-479243 GCA_013396875.1 Vireo altiloquus | reverse complement strand
TTCTTCTTCCTCCTTCTTCTTCCTCCTTCTTCCTCCTTTCTTCTTCCTCCTTCTTCTTCCTCCTTTCTTCTTCTCCTCCTTCTTCCTCCTCCATCCTCCTTCTTTCTTCTTCTTCTGTTTCGTGGCTCTCTGGGCTTCTCTCTCTGATCTGTCTCTTTCCTGTGGGATGCTGCAGCAGGAGGAGCCTGTGAAACCACTCCTGATCCGGGAGTGACAGGATGGACAAAGGAGGATGCAGTGGAGAGGGATGTAGGGTGTGACTCGTGACTGGGCTGTAATTGATGGAGAGGGGTGTAATCTAAGGTCTTATTCCTCCTTTTTTATTTTTTTTTTTAAAGGACTTGGTAATTCCTCAGCACGTTGTGGTCATTTCTGTATTATTTATTGCTGATCTCGTAGGTGAAGAAAAGCAACTTGAATATGACTTGGCAGGAGACCAGCAGAGGAGATGGACCTAGAGAGGGAGTAGAGATGAATTTTGCAGCTGCACTTTGGTAGCAGTTTGGGTTTGGAGGTGGAAAGGCCAGATCTGAAATGACTGCAGCTGAGGAGGAGAAAGCCAATTTGTCTGCAGGGCAGTGTCACTAGTTCTTGTTTAGCTGGCAGAAATGACAACAAAATCTTATTACAGACTTGTGTGTGTGGTGCAGGTGTCTGTGCACGTGGTGCAACTGAAGCTTAAGAGGCTGAGATCACACAGAGCAGGAGCAGCATAACCTGTTCATTCCTTGGTAGCACAAACAGCATAGAAATATTTAATGGTTATAAGTAGGAGAACAGAAAAGGATAAGTGATGGCCTTGCAGGTCTTATGACTGTCTCCTTCTTACCCTTTCTTGTGCTCAGCCAAACTTGCTCTGCCTTAATAAGCTTGGGCATAGCCAGTGAAATCCCTATTGATATTTACTGCTTTACTCTGGTATGGAAAATAATAGTAAAAATCTAATTCTAAGTAGTGGTTAAAAAGGTAACATACTGGACCAGATATTCTTGTGAGAGGAACTTGGTACCTCCTGTCCCACCAAATGATTTCTTCTACTTTTTTCTTTTCCCTTTGGTTTGATTCCACTTGTGTGGTATCTGCCATTACAATACTTTTGCCATGCTGCTCATGCACTTGTATTTGAGTTGTTTAACACATTGGCAGTCAGAAATGGTAACTCCAATGTTTAACTAGTTTGTGCATATTAATTTGTGTGCTTTAGTAAATATTGAGCAACTAATGTATGAAATCAACTGTAGTAGATTCAGGGGCATCCCTTACCTGTATTACTTGCTGAAGTAATTGTGCATTGCTCATTTGAATTTTTTTCCTTGTTACAATAATTTTTCTTAGCAATCCTTACAGTTATTAACCTCTTTGTCTGAAATAAAATTTCTTCCATTAATCCAGCATTTCATGGATGACATGCATAGATGAAGAAAATTTCCAGCCATTTTTTGCCAGTGAGTTGGAATGCAAATGCATCCATATATTGTTCAAGTTGGTTTGGCAATTGCTATGTAACTTTATAGGTTTATATGCTTACACTAGGATGGTTCCTGCTGTTTTAAGTATTGTCCAGAGGATATAATTTCTTAAATGAAAATTGCTTGAAGCCATTCATTTTCTGTGTGACCACAGAAGGTATCAATTACTTTGTCTTATTCCCTGTACAGAATAGGAAATGTTAATAAAACTCAACTTCTGAACCTCCTGATTGGTAGATTTTTGACCACCTTGTTGAGAGATCATTTTTTGGATCAAGAAAATCTTTATTTTACTCTTTAAAGATAGCACACAGGACACAAAAATGAGCGAGCAATAAAATGCAGAAGGTACTGAGAATACATATAATTTATTAAAATTTAATTCCATTTTTCATTAAGCATGGTATTATACATATCTACCCACTCCTCCTTTTGTACTTCTGTGTTCCTTTGTCTGGCCTTATGTTTTCTCTCTAAGGATTCAGTCCCAAACTACTGAAAGCAAAAGCATTGGGATGTCATCGTGGAAATTCTTCTGCTGACTTCAATGAGTCTCATTTAAATCATGAAGCAAAAGACTTTTGTTTATTTTAGATGTATTGCCAGTGAGTTGCTCTCATATAATTCTGACTAGTTATGGGAGTGATTTTGGTACTTCACATTTCTGCCAAGCAGAGAATCATATGAAAATAAACATTTTTTACTTTTCTAAATACTTTAATAAACTTTATAGTTGCTAATGCTTGTAATTTTTTTTTACTGGAAAAATTTATATTTTTGTATCATTTATTAACTGACTCAGAAACTTACTTATATGTGCAACATTCACCTTCAGAAGAAAAAGGGATGATCCACTTGGCACAAGTAGCAGAGCTCCTCTGCTTAGAAATCTTCACTTTGAGGAAGTCATTTGAGGATATCCTGTGGTTGCTCACATTTGAACAGAAATCACTATTAAGGCTGAATTGAGATAAGAGTTTGCCAGCCATAAAATGGATGGCTTAAAAATTGGCCAGCTATTATGACTACTCTTTGTCTGTGGCCCGAACAAGGAGCATGTCTGAGACATGCTCTGTGTGTTTTCAGATAAATTCCCAGGAGTTTTATAAGTGGTGGCTCTGAATGGACAGAGCATGGGTGTACCTTTTGCTGTTCAGGTCTGGGTGGCTTCTCTGGCTTTCAGTGTCTCACTGCTTGATCCTTTTTGGGTCTGGTCTCTTACTGAGGCTTAAGTTTCCCTCACACATCAGCATCACCCATCTCGTGCATTGATGCAGGACATCGAGGGTTGGATCCTCTGTTATGTGACAAATGCTAAGCTTTCCAAATTTAGACCCAGACAACTGTAAACTCTGCTCTGCATGCTTTATCCCTGCAGGACTTCGGGGTAGGAGAGGATTTGTTAATCCCTATCACTGCTGTGTAATTAGATAGTGCTTGTTTTAAGTGCTGTGAGATCGTGGGCTGGGGTGGTGCTTCACAGAGTTAATACATCTACATTATTACAGAATACTTGAACCATTCTCTGAGCACTGAAGCCTTTGAAGGCTTCTAGAGGTCTATGACCCATTAAACAAAAATAAAGACACTAGAACTTGTTACTGTATATTTGTTATTTTGGCATTATTTTAAGATTTTTAGCTGGCTATATCATGAGAGTAAAACCATCAGTGTATATTGCTTATTATAAATCTAGAAGTGCTGTGGTTTCTAAATGGCAGGTAATGGACTTGGGAGGTCTTTTAACTTTTCTGAAACTGATATTTTAAAAGCTTCATATGTATTTGGAATTTTTAATGAAATATGTCAGATTGGTACTAGATGTCAGTTAGAAAGAGATGTGGCATTTCACACACCCTCTCCTGCCAAGGTATGGTCTGATAATGAAAAAGTAAAGGTAAAATTGAAAGGAATTGATGTCAAGCTCCTTGGATGCTAAGTTCATTTCAGTCTTGTGTTTGGAGTCCCTGATGGAAGACCAGAGGCAGTGTATGTGTTCACCTGTGTTTTTAGGGATTTCCAGCAGCTTCAATGGCAAATGTTTTGTGGTGCTCTTTGAAAAGACCCTTTTTAAAAGCACATCTAGAAATGTAACTCATTGGCTGTTCTGTAGCCTTTTAGAGCTACCTTCCTTTTTTGCCAGGTTATCAGTTCACGGCAAAATTAGATGGGGCTATCTTTTTTTGCTGTGTTTTCATAGTAGCAGGCCTTTACTGCATATGTGGCATTTTGGGTAAGCTTTTGGGCTTTTTTTAATGCAGTGTTACAAAGAGGAGAGTACATAATTGTTCATGATTTCTGTTTAAATAACACATTTCTCTTATCACTGTAATTTATTTTTGAAACTATCGCTTGGAGATCGTCTGGTTTCACTGGAAAATAAGAATTAACTTCAAGGCAATAGTTGTTCATATATTTGTTCAAAACCATTCACTAATGGGTTTCAGTTTGATTTATAAACCAACTCTCTCTTATCATACAAACTTTAATAGTTAGCTTTTGTTCATGGAGAACTGAGTGAGTGAAGTCAGTTTTCCCTGAGACAACACTACTGAAATAACAAAATGAACAGGCTATGACTGAAAAGAGCCTTAAATATAAATGTTGTGATTGTGACAGGGCTAATGTTTGAATTTATAAAAGAATTTAGATAAGCAATATGATGTAATGCTTTTAGAATTTTAAAGAAAGCAATTTGCTTTTTAGACCAAAGGTTTCTGAGTAATTGGTTTGAATATGTGACTAAGAACATACAAAGTTTGTGTGAAAGAGCTGTAGAACCCAATGTGGCAATTTTAAATGGTTGGGGAAATAGTCTGTATAGGCTCAGGAATTCCATAGTTAAGGAAAGTCTTTGGGGCTTTTTTGATTACTGTGCTTTTCTGGATGTTATTTTCATGCTTGGCTTTCCCTTGCCAGTGGGATTGCAATGTTTTTCAGGTGTACACATCTCTGTGCACGGATGTAGAGTGCATGGAAGGTTCCAGGCTGACAGTTTGCTTCCTGGGATTTGAGTTCTGAAGTCCACATTTGTAGGTTTGTAGGGGGAGGTTGCAGCAGGCATCAGCTCTGATCCAGCAGTTGAGATCAACTGCAGCTGAATTTTGTATCTTAAAGACCTGGGGAGTTTCAGTGGAGGATTCTCAGCTGCTCATTTGCTTTGAAAAGTGACATGAAGCTCAGGGATAATTCTCTGTGTTAAATGACCTGAGCAGGTTTCACTGGGTGATCCTATCAGCTTGAGTAGATGCATAAAATTTGTGTATGCATGTGGCAAATAGAGGTATCAAACCCCTACAAATAATGTCTGAGATAGTTGCTATTTTTCTGCCTTCATAAGGAATAACTAAACACTGAAGACCTTGATAGTAACCTTTGGAAAATTGCCTTTGGTCGATTGTGGAAGCACTTTAAATATCTACCTTAACACTCTAATAGTAAATGTTGTCATGATCATGAAATTGGTCCTGGTATTTCCAGAGACAGCAAAATATTTATGCAAATTTCTAATCCAGTCATAATTCCTCTGTATAGAACAGGATTTTACCAAAGACTCAGGAGTGAAAGGAAGGACTTATGGATCTTTGAGTGCTGGGTACTGTGTTTTTGGAATCAGTAAAATTGTATGCAGTTACCCTTGCTTGGTCCAAGAAGTTGTGTTCTTGCTCCCTGCAAACATGATGCTTCTATCTACATTTCTGCTTAAGTAGGTGCTGAAATAAAGATTAATACAAGCAGGATGGAAATGTCCTGTATGTGACACCTCTTCCCGTGGAACAGGAGCAATGCTCCAGCAGAAAGACTAGGGGCTGATACCAGGGTTCTCAGCCTAAAGGCTGAGTATTGCTGCTCCTGATAGAACAAAAACAGCCATTGAAATTAGTGGGAGATCATATTAAAGATTGTAGGATACAGATCTATATTTTTCCATTCAGAAGGGTGATAGGGTTTCCTGCAATACAATATGAGAAGAAAGACAAAGCTGTTTCTCTTCCAAAGTCCATTGACTATGGAGCTTGGAGAACTGCGGTGCTAGTACACCTATAAAAATACATCACAGGGAAATGAATCAAGATGTAATCTTTAAAAAATGAGTAGGTTTTGTGGTACCTTTCAAAGGGACAATGGAACAGACTGACAGGGAAAAAATCCAAACCATGTATTGCACCTAACTGCTGAAAAATGTGGGATGGGATGACTCACAGTGATAGGGATTAGTGTCTTTTATTCCAGAATTATTTGTTCAGAGTAGACATACTGTACTTCCCTGAAAGAATTGGAGGAGAATGAGATGGTGATTTCCATCCCCTTAGATGCTACAAAGAAGAATCAATACTAAATGTTTTATGTCTTCTTTGAGTTTGTAGACTTCTAAGTTAAAAGAAATATACGTAAATAAGTATTCTGTTTGAAACTTGGATTTGCCAAGATTCTTTAGGACCCTTTGCTCTTTTTGTATTCCCTGTTTATGGTGAAGGGTGAGGTAACATAATTGCCTTCAGTTTATGGCATCAAAATTTTCTCATCTTATCTTTCCCTTTGGAGAAGAGTTTATAGTTTGTGTCAGACTCACAGACATATAAAAATGCAGTAACGCTTTGGGTTCACTTCAGAGCACATGCACTCATAGGCACACCCCTGCTCTAACAGATATCTGCAGCAGATTCCCACTCTGGCTGCTGATTCCCACTAGGCACAGGGATAATGGACCAGTGCTCCCTTAATGAGTACATGTCACAACAGAACAGAAAGCAGGCGAAGGAGCTCCTCACATCAGGTGATTCTGTGCATTGTGTGGAAAATTCTTGAGTATTTTTACTGTATTGAGAAAGGGTCTTTTACTGCTATTCTGTCCTGGCTTACTGGAGTATCTCTGTTAGGAGGCCTGGCACTAGGCAGGGCTGAATGCCTGCTCCAAATTCAGAGATGAAATGCACTCATGTTTCACTCCTGCTTTATTTTTATATATGATGTTGTGTGGTTTCACAGGAGAAAACAAAGCAGGAACCATCCCTGAAAACTTTTTTTTTTTTTTAAATAAACTTCATCCATGATGTCATAGTTCACTTCTTGGCGGCAGGGGGGGGGAATTTAAAAATAAAACTACCCTCAAAATGCGTTTTCTCATGTGTGAGCAGTGATGTAATGAGAGCATAGGGTTTTTAAACTAATTTATCATGTAGTAATTGTCATCATTCCCATGCTGCATTTTTCTCTGTAAGATTAGGAAGCAATGGCATTCTTTATGCTTAATGGCACAAACAATTATAGTACTGACTTGGCGCTGGTTTGCTGCTCTGGCTGGCCCTGGTGCTGCTGGTTTTTAAATTGGCTGCAAAGCAGCCTGTGGGACCCATGTGTAATCAGTCGTCTGTTGGCACGTGGCTCTGGATAGCATTTTTCCTTTGACTCATCTCTGATTGCAGGGAATTTGCAATTGGCTGGAGCACACTGCAGAGTGTGGCTGTGTGCGAGTTCCTCATGAGCTATAGGCAAAGCCCCTTTTATGGTAAAAGCAAATAGTTTCACATATAACAGGAAAATATGCACCATCCCCTTTTACTGTTTCATTGCTCCTTGGGCTTTCTCTCCGAATTTAATATTATAAACCCTTTCTAATGTTCCAAGTTCAAAATCTCTGTGACTGGGTTTTGCCAAAGAGTGCTTAGACGTTGTGCTGCAGAAGTTGAAGCTGAACCACTCTGAGCATCCTTGCAGTATTCTTCTGTGGCTGAAATGACTTCAACCTCTGTGAGTGTTTCTTGGGGAATACAGTAAGAGCCCAAACAAGGGAACAGGAGGAGACAGGCCAGATCATTAATATTGTATTGCCTTCCTTTATAGTATATTTATGGCTCTCTTTAGGCAGAGACCTTTGGGAGCTGGAGAATCCCTCAGTTTTGGTGCTAACATTGACTTGAAAATGGAGATAATTGCTGAAGGAGTTATAGAGAAGTTCAGTTTTCCTGTTTGACCATCTCAGAACTTCAGTGCTGCTCCCTGAAGTGGGTGTGCCTTTTTAAACTTCTGCTAGACCAACATTGATACACTTGAACTGTCTGTGTGATTACAAGCCACGTCGTGGCTTATCACATCTGTGCAAAGCATAGTGCAAATAATAATGTGTAGTAATACTAAAGCATAGGGAAAAATGCTATTTGTTTCTGTGCTGGAGGTATGGAGGGCTTACCTGTAAGATGTAGGGTTGAAATCTGGGAATACTGGCCTGGATAGCAGTGTTCACATAGTGTATTTTTTGAGGGAAAACTCAAACATTTTGTGCAGAATTGGAAAAAAATGAAGGAAAGATCCTAGGAGAGGCATAACTCTACCTGTACATCAGCATTCATTTCACTTTGTGCACTTTGACTCCTCTGCCTTGATAGCTTCTGCTCGAACCTGTGTGAAACTGTCTGGCTTCATCTGAGAAGCAAAGACTGTGCACACCCATTGATGTACCAGGAAAAAAACTCCTCCTCTTCTGTTTCTGGGATAATCAACTTTAGTCAGGTTTTTAAAACCTTTAGAGAGCTGTTAATATCATGGGAAAGACGGCCTTTTAGTTGTACTCACTAACTTATCAGCTTCTCAAAATATATACCCCCCTTTCCCTTTCTGAATTTTTGTTTGCCCTGATAAGTGTTCTGCTGTAAGCTGACGAGGCTCCTTGCATTTTTTTTCTCTTGCTGTCTGACTTCTGCTGTATTTAAAAATATCTTTTCACCAGTTTTAGGTGTTGATTTCCATCAGCTTAATCTTAATGAGCCTTGTGTCAATATATTGTGTTATTTTTTTGTAACTCGCACAGGTTTTTGTACCGAATGCTTGCTGCAGATACAATTAAGCCCAAGCAAACAAAAACCTTTCAAATTTGAAGGATTACATACTAATAATTGTTTTCCAAGTTAATAACACTGTATATTATTTTATGTTTGGAATAGCCTGACTGGTAGTACAGAGCGAAAGTGGTTGAATTAATGATATATTGCAGTGAATTTGGGCAACCACACAATGGCTAAAGGGGGGATCTGTGGGGTCTGCTGCATCCAGAACTGTTCAGGCTCTTTGAACAGGAATGGCTGTAATGAGCCACAATGATTCCAAAGCTGCAATTACTGCTAAACGAAAACATAACCCTTTAAAGTTATTAGGGTGGATACTTCTGGTGGGTGCTTCTGTGGGCTGGAAGTTGTAACACGCACCAGTGTTTAAACCACGGTGTATATTAACCAGCTCATTGTATCCATGTTCTCCCGAGCGCAACAGAAGCCAAGAAAAGTTTCATTAAAGAAACGATCCCGCTAATTTAAGGTGGAACGAGCTAGTGTGAAGTAATAATTTGGCTCTGGTTTGCTTTACAGTAGTCCCTCCTGGAACGACCTGCTGTCAGGCTGTGCAGGAGCTGGAGCTACTGGGGGACATGTGAGAAGCACTTTATTATAACTGAGTGGCAATGACGGAAGAATCAGCGTTGCTAATGCAGGCTCATTATTTTAACCCTCCCAGTGCCACGGACTGCTTCTGGTGCTGTCACCCTGTAACCCATCAGGGCAGCTCTTCAATGCTCTGAGCAGAAATCATTCTTGGTGCCAGAGGAGATCCTATCCAACACTGCTGTCTTCATCGCTCTCTGATGTGGTGGGACAATGCTTCAGCCCAGTCAGGGATGTTTAAGATTTGAATAAGGTCGGGAAATTCTTGAAAGCGAAATGCAGGAAAAACCTTAATTTTTTGCTTTTGAGACCAGAGATCAGATTTCAGGTTTCTCTTCTAAAACAAATGCGCCTGAAGCATGTTGTTGTAGTTGCTTTCACGTTAGTAAATGATGGTATTTTCAGAAGACCACAAAATAGTGGAGGGGGGGAGCCTTAGTTCACATAAGATTTATTCCCAGTTAAGTGGCTCTTCCTGCTAGCTGCTCCGAGCTCTGAACCTGGTCTGGGGCACAACCTGCATGTGAGTGGAATAGCTCCATGTGCACCACATCTTTTCTGCAAACACCTCCCTTAGCCCCCTGGTAGCTGCTGGAACAGCTGGAGTAAAAGCTGCATCACTGCTGTGCTCAGGAAACCCTTGTTCCTTCTAGGGACCCCCATATTCCTCTTATTGAATAATTGAGCCTATATTTCTGTTTGCCCTTTCATCTGCACTGTTTTCATCTTCTATTGATGAAATGGGCTATAGCTGAAACTGTATTTCTGTCTGGAATGCTGTTTAATTAGAATAAATGATCCACCGTGCACGTAAGGTTATTTTTCTTTAATAAATCTTTTCTCCATGTGTATATTCAATGACAAAACTAATTAGGAATGACAAACATGTAATTCAATAGGTTAGAGGGAAAGATTTGTAATGCCTCTTGAACTGCTTTTCATAGCCAAATTGTGGACACTGTGGGTTCTTTGTTTGCTCTGTCACCTTGAAGTTCAGCTTACCAAATTTAGCTCAGCATTCTTGTGTTTTTGTGATTTGTGCTGTTGGCCATCTCAGGGTTCTTATTTCAATTACGTTTTTATCTCACCGCTTCTTTTTTATTAAGTTACCCTCCTCATAAAAGTTAATTTTAATTAACTCAAGTAATAAAGAAGTTATGGAAGCTGTAACTGAGATATGGCAACATAAATTTTCAGTAAAATGTGCATTTAAAAGAAGAATGGAAAGTTTATTTCTTTTGCTATTTAATTAAAAGTTAAGAATCAGATATGCAAGCCGAGGGGAAAAAAGTATAACATGCTTAATAGAGTTGAAATGAAATATTCTGTACTCTCTTTATAGGTTTTTGGTTGGTGTGTTGTTTTTTGGGGGGTTTTTTTGCAAGTTATATAACTTTCCCCGTCAGGTTTTTCATTCTTGTCTGTCTGAAGTGATGCATCACACCTGCTTCTGAAGACCAGGGACAGCTGGTTCTCATTTTTTTCCCTTTTAGAAACAAGTGTTATTGTCATTGGACTCAGTTGTGAAACTTGTAGGGACTTTCTGGTATAGGTTTAGGCTTTGGGGATTCTTAACCCAGCAACACCTTCGTTGTCCTGGCCCTTCATTAGCCCTGCAAGCTGTGACCTTCACTGCCTTGCCGTGACCTCCTCTGACCCAGACTCTCCTCTGTCCCTTCTGACAGAGTAAAGAGCTGCTCTTGTTTCCTGTTTTAAACATCTGTGTTCCTTTCCATCTTCTCACCACTCACAATGGAAGGTAGTTCAGCTTTTTATATAATATCCTTGATTTCCTTCTCTGTTCCCACACATCAGATATAGTTAATGATAAGAATGACACCAGAGTTGTCACTCCTGACCCATGTTTTCTAGCAGGCAGATTGGGTGGAGTGGTGAACGAGCAGGAGGAGCCCAGTGCTGTAAAAGATGCTCTTTCTGCTCTGAAAGCAGCATTAGGCCACAAGAGTTGCTTTGTCCTTGTGCCAGGACTGATAGTTTTTGCTCTCCTGGAGTTTCTTCAAGCCTTTCTTCCCTCTGCACCTTTGAATGTTCCTCTGCAAGTACAGCTCTTACCATGAGACCAGGATACCTTTCATGTTTGTGTGTAAGCTGGACCTGCCCTAAAATCTCATGCAGGTAGTAAATCAGTTCAGCTACCCCAGTAAATGTCTCTGGAGAGAAGCCAAGGGAAGGAATCAACATGGTTTATAAACTTTCAAAATACATAGTAAGTACTTTTTCCCTTAACTTAGTGATTTACTTCTATTCATTGTTAATAAGTTAATATGGAGAAACATTGGGTTTGGTGCCAAAAATCATCAGGAACATAACCCAGAGCAATTTTTAAGGGCACAGCTTTTAAACAAGCTTCTGGAAGAAGCATTATTTGACAGCACAAAAGTGAAATAACCCAGTTTGTTATTTTAATCTCATATCTCCACTTCTGGTGTTCTGTCTTGTGGATGATTTGCATTCAGCTGAGGCTTTGGCTGATGGGTTACCATAAATGGCTCAAAACCAGATCGTTCCACTTACATACAGCAATTTTTGTGTGTAATTAGAATAAACCCAGGCAACTTTCTGAAATACCTCTTTTCACCTGATTAAACTTGGAGTCATTGTTCCTGAAATAAAACAGTTGGCTTTTTAAAAGTCCATGAAAGATAAGAGTCACTGTTTCTTGAAAAAGGCATTTTTTGAGTAAGAATACTTTTTTATAATTTAGATAAACTCTTATATGTGGGAATTTGAAATTAACTGCTTTTGTATATATGTTTTAGAAATATTTAATCCCAAAATATCCTTTGAAGAACAGTGACGGTCTTTGCAAAACGGAAAAAAATAGATTTAGATTATGCTCTTGCTTACTTTGATGACTAGGGAGAGACTTTGTAGGCAATTGTACAACTGATATTTCTTTGAAAAATGAATAGAATACTTGTACAATTTGTCCTCCAAATGAAGAAAGATTAGTAGCAGCTTTGGTAATTGACTCACAAGTTCAGCTGAGGTTTGGGAAGACTAAGCTAATATATTCTGAGTGCAAAGAAAGCAAACAGCTTTTTTGGAGGTGAAAAAAATGAAAAGGATATGCAGCAGAATAACTCAACAATGTAGTTCCTGAAGTGTGGCTCACAGCACAGGCACAAGAAGGATTATTAGAGACTTTCCTCACCGAGCCTTTCCCAGGCAAAGTGTCACTGGGGTATTACAGCCCCTACCTCACACATGGAGAAAACACTTGTTGTTTTCACCATCTCCCAAGACATTCTTTATTCTTTACCAGTTTGCCCCGAAATGTGCTGCTTGCTGAAGGCCTCCAGATGGGTTAAGCACCGTGGTCAAAGAGGCTGCAAATCTCTCTCACCTCGTTATTACTGCAGAGGAAGATGTGGAT
Source organism: Vireo altiloquus (assembly GCA_013396875.1). Classification (NCBI taxonomy): domain Eukaryota; kingdom Metazoa; phylum Chordata; class Aves; order Passeriformes; family Vireonidae; genus Vireo; species Vireo altiloquus. The sequence goes on along the minus strand of VZRF01001113.1, from coordinate 466,944 downwards.
GATGGAGAGCAGACATAGCTATCCTTTGAGCATGTTGTTTGAGAGAAATCTCCTTTTTTGGGCTGGGATAGGGTCTTCTCCTGACCCAGCAGCACTGAGTTAGTTAAGAGTGAAAACCAGAACAGGCAGGATTTGTAAAAGGATTTCTACTGTCTGCTTGTTGTCCTGCCCTTCTGCTGAGACCTCACAACAAAGTTAGTGACAACTTCTTGTGTGCCAACTCTCATTTATGGGTAAGCTGGTATTGTATCACTGTATAAACTCTGAGAAGAACCTTCACAGCCCAACAGCTCTGCTCTGGGGCTGTGTGAGCTTGCTCGTGGTGGTAGCAGTCCATGGTTGGAGTGCTGAAAAAAATGAATGTCAGAATAATTCATTTCCAGAAAATGCAAATTAATCCAAAGTAAATCAAGTTCATGGAACAGAAATCTAGGTAGCAGATAACTGATAGAAGTTTCCTGTGGGATTCCCGTCTCCGTGGGAGGTTGCTGTACGTTATAGAAATAGAAATGCGCTCCTTTTTTTCACAAAAGCACATAAAAAAGAAGGTTGAAAACAGTTTAAAGAAAATAAGAAACATCTGTCTTCCTCCTCACCCTTTCTTATGTAGGTTATTAGCCACTTCCCTGCTAAAACAGATTGTCATATTTTACTGTTATTTTTTTGTGTGGAGGTTTAATGTGGAAAAGCACTGGCCCAACTGCAAGCTGTTCTTGCATTTTGATTTTTGTGTGTGATAGCAGCATTTGGAGAGAAAATGTGAAGACAAGAAGCTTACTCTTTAAAGTTTATAAGCAAACTCCAAATCTCTGGTTACTTATGACAGCTTTCTCCACGTTTCTTCTCCAGCTATATTCTTATTGACCATTTCAGATGCAGTTAAATATTTCCCTTTAGCCTGATGGTCATCTTGGAACAGGCAGAGGATGTTGCTGGAATGGGTCTGAAGGCAAAGGAGAAGAGCAGTGAGGCCATTCTGCTCTGGGCAGCTCTCCAAAGGAAGCATTACACACTTGGCTTTCGTGCCCAGATACGTGAGACCTTGTGATTTGACTGCTTGAAGTGGTAAAACTCAAAGTATAATTTCAAGTACAGTTGGTTTTGCATTGTGCAGTATGGACTGTGTTGGCTGTAAAGGGCATATTGCAGTGATGTTATTTAGTGTTTAATTAGCATTTTCTCTCAAGGGTTGTTAACTGGACTATCTCCAGCTGTCTCTTTACCTCAGTGAATGTTACATCCTCATTAACTTTCCAAACACAAACATGCCTTGTGTGGGGTCAGGATCAGTTGAACATAATCTCACTTATAGTTAGGGAAACTGAGTCGGGAAGTTATTTACCCAAACGCTTGTAGCTGCTCCTCATCAGGCATCAAAGTAGGTGCCAGACCTTCTGTCCTAGCCACTTGTCCCTGCTGCTCGTGTGTTGTCACCTAAAGGCAGCTTCCCTTCACGGGGATACTCCCAGAGCTTTTCTATGCTTCGGTGCCCTCTGCTGCTCCCTTACAATACTGCTCTCTCCTTGCTATTGGAGGAAAGTGCATCATTTTGTTGTTTTTTTGGCTTTTATCCCTATAAGTTAATTGGCCTCGTAGTTGCCCTGGTGAGAAGCTACTGGTAACAACGATTGAAGTAAGGTACACAGACTGCAATGAAAATTATTTTCTTCTAAGATACTTTTTTTTCACTTCTGAAATTCTGATATGATTCAGACCGAGATAATGGAATTTTCATGCTTTATGGCAAAAGTAGATTTTTTAAAATATAAATATACAAGTAGTTTTTATTGCTGTTTTCTTAAGTTTCTGCCTATACAACATATAGGATCTGATATTCAAAGACAGAGAGCCATTTCAGATTCCTGAAATCAGGAGCTTATTTGGGAGCTTGAAGTCATCTATGAATTACATTGTAGATTCTTATTATTTTCCTGTGGGTTTTTTTTTTTGGTTTTGTTTGATATTTTTCGATGTGCCCCTCCTTTCCTCTAAAATTTTTTGCTTCATACCAGTTAGTTTGGTAGATCCATCCTCTGATCACTCCTGTTCTCTAGAAAGAAGTCTTAAGTCTGTAAGCCATTGACTGACACATTTTGCTGTATTGTGGGCCTGTTGTTGCTGTATGGTTCCAGCTGCAGTGACCTTTGTGTTAAAAATCTATGGATTAATATTCGTTCCTGCAGTTTCAGTTTCTTCAGTGGCTCTTTCTAGCTCTCAGGAACACCCACAATAAAATGTTACATTAGACTTGCTTTTCCATATTATCAAGATATTCACAGAAGTTGAAAGGAAAAGTATTGTTATGGGATGTTTGTGACCTTATGTATATTCAATTAATGCAGTTTACCTTTGTCTCAAGGCAAGCAATTGTTCTTGGTGCTTTGTGTAAGAATTGTGTGCCTGGTGTCTCATTTGAATTTGTCCAATTTCAGCTTCCAGTGGCTGGTTTGTTATAACCTCCTACAATTCATAGATATAAATAAACTTCCAGTAACTATGATTTGCTCATGGGAAGATACTTTCTATACTATAATCCTGTGTTCTCTCTGTTCATGAAGGTTCATAGGTAAGACATTGTCTTGGCCCTTAGGCCATTTTTATTATTACTTTTTGGACCCTCAGCTTTTCAACAACTTATAAAAATATAACAACCAAAATTGTGGAGGGTGTTTCAAAATCAGTTTCACCCCTTGTAAGTGCAGTTGTAATTATTTTCTTATTCTTACTGACCACAGAGTGCTCACCTTAGCTGTTTCTATTTATTAATTAGTAATTGTACCTACTTCCTAATTCCCTTTGTTGATTTCTTTAAGGAGAGTTACTTGAAATCTGCTACTCATTTATATTCATATATCATATGAATTATATTGATTCTGGAAATCTTGATTTTAAAGTTATGCCTACCAGATAAAATGGTCTGCAAAAGTTAAACAGTTTTATAACTACCATTAACCCACATAGCCACATGTGGATCAGAGTGTGGCATCAGGTTTATTTGACAGGATTGTCTCTCCCTTGGTGTGCATAGCAAAGTTTTCTTGGTTCTCTGCTCGTGCTCTTCTGTTTGTGAGAAGCACATGATCTCCCTTATCTGTATGGAACCACTGGCACAGAAAGTGAAGGCAATTTATAATTCTGTTTTTAAGATAGGCTGTCAGCAAATCCTGTCCTGAGGACTCCTGAGAGTATCTTATACAAAAAAATAATTGTTCCTAGATTGGTGATTGATGTAGCAGAACTGATAAAAGTTACATTGTTTAAAAGTGTTTATAAATCACCCTGTCCATATGTTCATTTCCTGTAATCTGTCATTATGGTTTCAAACATAATTGTGAGAGACACAAAACTGGCTTCGTAGCACTCTGGAATGAGGTTTGCTTCCATTTGGTCTACGTTGAAAGGTGGCTCAAAGCAAAAATTATAATCCTGGAATACCATGTACGTTACAGCAGGATATCTTTGCTCCGTGGTTTTGAATTACTGAAGGGCGTAGTCCGTCTTCTGAGTTTTTCCCCTAGCATTTCTGGGATTTATGCAAAGTAACTGGGCCAGTTAAAGGGATTGCTTGGCAGAGAGGAGCATGGGGTTTTTTTTTAAACACAATTCTTTTCCTCACTCGGGAGGTTAACGTTATGATAAGCTGGGTTTACAGTCGGTGTTGAGTGGGGGGTTTTGGCTCTGTGCAGCATAGATGGGCTCCTAGAGCACTGTGTGGTATGATCACAGCTCAGAGCTGCTCTGCTCCTGAAGATGCTTCCCAGTTCCTCAGCTAGGCCCAGAAGCTGAATGAGGGAGCAGTTATTGCAGCAAGAGTGAAACCTGAAACACTCTCTTCGTTGCGCAGGCTTTTGCATTGCAAGGGATGGAAAAGTAGTTTTGGAGAAGCAGTCTGACTTTTACTATCTTTTAGTTCTTTGTCAAACTCAGCCAGGAGCGTGAGGGAGTCAGTGGTTTACCCTGTTACAGTGTCCCTACTCCAGGGTCTCGCTAAAACAGGAGAATGGGTTGGGCACAAGGATTTTCTAAACTCTGTTTGTCCCTTGAGCACCCAACCCTGACTGGAGGTGAGGTTACCAACCTTCAAACTGTGCCCCTTTTCTTCCAGCCGAAGATTATTCCTTCAAAGAGGCGAAATAATGCACACAAAATTGTCCTCTAAAGCTGCCATGCATTCTTCCAGGAGTATTATTAGCTGTCTACACATCCTATCCAATTTTCCTTAGTCACGAGTCTCGTTAAGGAATCTATCCTTTGCCCAGCTCCATCCAACTACAGGAGCCTCCTATTCTGCACAGTGGACAACATTTGAATTCAGAATGGTAAAAACAAGAAAGTAAATTTTTTCTTTCTGCTTCTTTTTGTTCGGTACTTCTCTGGGTAAATTTTCAGCTCTCTCACTTTGTGTAAGGGGTTTGTGCTGACAGACTGCAGTCTTTGACATCTGTGTCAGTAAAGTAAAACACTTCTTTATTGTCAACTTGTTTGTAAGGAGCAGATTTGAACGAATTCATAACTGTAAATGTAAAAAATGTGGCGTTTAAGAGACACAAGCAACTTATTTGTACTGGGAGATTTGATTTTAGTCGAGGACTATGGAATATCTTGGGTTCTGAATTAGGATTTGGGGATATAATAAATATTGTTAGCTATGCAATTCAAAAGTATCCCTTAAGTCCAACTCAGGATGTGCTTCTTTCTCTTAATCTGAAAAATTGGAAAGAAATAACATATTTAAATTGTGTTGCTCAACAAAGCAGGAACAGTAAATTCTGTTGCTGGTGTTGTAAGAGGTCAGCCCAACTTTCTTCCCAAATCAGCAAGTCAATGCTTTATCCCTGTTTTCCAACAGAGAATGTATTAACTGTTTCAGGTGTGATATTCAGGCACTTTACCAAAATATGGTTGGTGTGATGGTACATTTCGGTACTCTTTTTATTTATCAATCCCCTTATTAGCATTTTGTAATTATAATTTTAGAAGATATTTCTTTTAAAAATGTGATCAGTTTTACTGTTAACTGAGGAACTTTCTCTTACTTGGGAAAATTTTTGGTAGTGTCTAAACAGTTATATGCCAGCAAAATTGGATTTTTGTATTTTCCTCAATGCATTTCTGACTTAAATTTGTATTCACTTTGTATGTGTGCAGACACACTTGAGATCTGCTTTTAATTACTGGATAGGATTTACAAATCAGAAATGCAAACACAAGCACACAGCTTTTTAATCATATGTAAGTCACCTTTCAAAAACTGTCAAGGAATCATATTTTTAGAAGCCCATTATTTGTATAGACACAAGTAATGCAATAGCTCAGTCTTTGAGATTATGAACACGCTTATGATGAGAATATTCTTGGCATAAGTCAGGAGTATTATATAATAAGGAAACAATGTCTTTTTATACTTTTCTTCCAAAACATTCCCTAGTGAGAACTAGGCGAAAAAAAAACCCCCATAGGATTGCCTATGAATAGATCTCCTTGCAACATGATAACTTCAGCCAAATTACACAAAGTAGATTTAAAATCCTTCTCGTGTTTTCATAGTTATGTTTTTAAAACCCTCTGTTGGCATCTAAGATGAATTCTGATTGTGTAACTGCAAGACCCAGACCAACAATGCATGGATGGTATTAAACTGTCCCTCCAGCAGTAAGGATGCCCAAAGGGCAGGAGACACAGTTGTCAAAAGCAATCAACTATTTGAGTGAGAGGAAATAAAAGCAGTGGGACTAATCCAGATTTACCTGGTGCCCCAGAATGTGCAGAAAAGCAGTGCTGAGGCAAATGTCTCTGGCTCAGTAGTGCCTCAGGTTTATGGTTGTGTACACCACAAATGTGAAGGCTGACTTGAGGTCAGATCCTCTGCAACACAGCCTCCAGAAAGGTCAGTGACCTGCTGTAACAAGAGGTCTCAGGAGGGAAGGAAGGGGAGTGGCCCCTACAGCAGTTCAGGTTTAGAAAATAGACTAGTGGTAGGTGGTTACCTCTCTTCACTCATTTTGCTTCCCCTGGGACTTTTGCAGCTCTCCAGGGTTACACAGAATACAGCCCAATGCCTTCCACATGGCCACGTGCAAATGTTGAGATGTGAGGTGAAGCAAAGCGAGGATGGATGTGGATATAGCAGCTGTTGTCTGTGTTAATGATGCTTCCTAGTGTTTCATGAGAAGTTTCTAAAGAAAACTGTTAATCCACGGTGGCCAAGAGAATGAGAAAATATATCCATACAATAGGTGGTATTTATAGTGCAAATGAAGATTTGGGAGTTAAGTTAATGATCTAAATTGGGCAAGAACAGCTCATCAGCAGCTTAAGTGCCCCAAAAGAGAAGGAGTTTTTGGGTGTGCAATGCATCTGTGTCCAGACAGACCATCTGGGAATAGGTATATATAGCCATCCTCCAGGAGACAATGGAATGGTCTCGATTCCTCCAAGCTGCGTTTATATTATATAAGAAACACAATGTTGATTTGTGATAAAAGAGTAGAGCCAAACAGTAGTTAGATGATTTGAAGGATGCTGCCTAAAGTGGGAAATGTATTGTGAGGTATGTTTTGGAAGAGACCTCCCTCTGTCAGGCATAAAGCAGGACGTGCATCCTGGAGAGAGCAGATAGCTGAGGGATGGACCTTGTCCTCAAGACAAATATGAGCCCTTGCAAGGCCTGTGGATTAAAACAGTGTTAGGCCTTTCATTACTTTTGTGTTCTGAATCCTCATTGCTTCTTCAGAGCAGAAATAGCTTAGCCCTTCTCCCCTGCCACAGGAGCTGGTACAGATCAAAGGGAGAACAGCTCTGGAAGACTCTGTGCTCTATCCCTGCTCTATCCCTGCTCTATCCCTTGGCTCCAAGGCACAATCAGAGCCAAGTGAACTTTTCCTGGTGGATATTTGGCCAGAACTGCAAAGCCTTCCAAACCCAGCATTTCCTTGTTGTAGTTAGCTTCCCTTGTTTGTCATCCTTATCTAGCTGCTGCTGTGGCTTTGAACACACAAAATGGGAAAGGAGAACGAGGTCACAAGCCAAATTTATACTTTTACCATTAGCTTTATGTCATCTCTACAAAGGCTGAGAAGCTTGTTCTTTATTTTTCAACCCGTGAGTTGCTGCTGAGATAATTTTTAATAGAGTTGAATGATGTGCATGGAAAAACCATGTAAGTTATAGATGTAGTGCATCAGTGAGGAAAAAAAAATGGGTACTGATCTCCCTTTGTGCTGAGAGAGATACATATGATAAACTAATTATGTTGTGGTCTTTGAGCTGACTGATAAATGGTGAGGAAGATTTTTTATTAAGGAAAAAAAAGCCTCTTTTGAGGATCTATTTTAAGAAGAAAAATAAGTAATGCCATAAAATGTGGAACATAAAAAAGTGTTTGAAATTTGACAGTGGATATACTCGTATAAAACCTGTTAGCTGTGTGTTGTGGACTGCACAGCTCATTGATCTCCTAGCTCTTTGGAAAGCTTCAGTTAATTAATTTAGGTTTGTATTTCAGTGGAAAAAGATGTGTGCAACCAAGCAGGAAGCTGTTTCAGGCTTTCAAAATAAATTTGTATATGGAATATGGGAAAAGACATAAAAGATATCTCTCTTTCATGCCAAAAAAAGTAAATTTTCTATGCTAAAGATGTTGAAGAAAATACCATTTAAGATCTATGTGTGTGTGTGTAAAAAAATGTACTCTTAAGTGGATCTTTTTTGCGAGTATTTGAAGAAGCATAATTCTAGACTCAAAACAAATACTTTATAGCCAGGGGAGACTGGTAAAAGAAATGAAGTTGAGAAAGGTATGTAGGAGATTTTTCCCCTCTTTGATCTTTATCTGCCTATATGTATAAGAAATCACATCCACGTCTGTAGTTTGGCTGTGTCCAACATGGATACAGGATTTCTTGTAGGTCCTATATAAAACCCAACAAAGTGAGATACTTTCCATCAATTTCAATGTTTTTTATATCAATCTTTATTCACTAAGTGCCTGACAGTGATATTTTGGTTATCTTTCATTTACCAGAGTATACGGCAGAATTAAAAACAAAAAGGGACTCCGTTGGTTAATTTATTTACACAAATTTTCCTTAAGACTAAATGATAATATCCCTTTTAATAATAAAATCCAGAACCCACAAAACCCCTCAGAACTCCTCCCTTCTCCAAACCCTTCAAATACAAGCAACCAGGGAATTTTATAAATGGATATTCTTACCTTTACTACAAAAAATTCATGCGGAAGTCCTATCTTGGAATAAGCTATTCATTAGTTGGCTTGGCAGAAGGAGCACAATCCAAATGAATGAGCTGCCAGGAGTATTTTTAGTGTTTTTATATGTTGCCCATTCAAATCTTGGAAAATTTCTTCAGAAAATTGGACAAACTGACCACTCATTTTTATGGGCTTTCACAAGATCTAAAAGTGAAAAACAACTATTGTATTTAGCATCTGTTAATGGAGGTTTCAGGCTACAGAACTTGAGAAGGTACTGCTGGGAAGCTCATACAATAACCATAAAATATTGGACTGATAATAGGAAACACTGGCACTGAACAGATATGGAAAGAGTCATGCTAATATTCCATATCCAGGCCTGCTGCCCTGTGCCGAGTGCTAAAGATACTGTGGTGAAACATACACAGTAGTAGAGATCTGGAACGAAATCAGAGTCAAACTCAAGATAGATGAAATTGTCTTTTGTCTCCCATGAATGCTATTTGTTGGATAATTCCTTCTTTGGAGAATTAAAAGCCAGGAACTTGGACACAGAAGAGAAAGCAAGTTGTGCTAACATTTTTCCGAGTGGGGAAATATATGTCTTTACCCCACATGTGTAATTAAGCCCTCATCTTCCTTTATTTGAAGTCAGTGGCTTTTTCCTTTTTCTCTTGCTGCTTTGGGAATTGGATCTAGACCTGTGCTGCCATTGCAACTGTTCCCTAGGCAGGTCTTTCTCTCCCCAAGCTGGAAGCTAGGAAATCAATAAAAGGAAAACTATTCACCAGATATCAAAAGAGTTTCAGTGGATTATATTTTATTTGACTCAAAGTGGAAAGGAATGACAAGAGAATATTACATTTTTAATCCCACATAAAATACATTTCTGGGAAACTGTTCTCTGCACGTGGACCTTTTTTTCTCAGCAACAGTCTTTTTTTAACCTGCACATAAGTTATATCCAAAATCTGTCCTCAGAACTTCTGCATATTGAGATCCCTCTACAAGATGAGATTTAGGTAGGAGATTTTAATGTTTGGGAGGGGTATTTTTGGTTGAGTGTTTTTTTTTTTTCTTATTAAAAAAAATCCCAAAGAAACAACAACAGCAACAAAAAACCCCAGAACACATCCTGAAGAATTTAAGTGTGTTTTGGGGCCTGTGAGGGAACATAGCTGGAGGAAGCTTGAGATACCAGAATTGGTACAAGCTTTTGGTTGTGAATAACCAGAGATCAAACAAAAGTTACACCTCTGACAGAGCAGCAGCAGATTTAGGACCCCTTTTAGGTGCCACCAAGGAAGGTTCTCAATGTCCTCAGGTCAGGCTGCCCTTGTGTAAAGCAACCCCTTCCAAAAAATGAATGAAACTGTTCTACAAGGGCAGGAAATCAGCTGGAGCCAGTGCTGCTGAGTGAAATTAAATATTAAATTTGTCTCTAAGTTAAGCACACGAGTAATAAAAAGAAATGCTAAAGTTGTATTTTGATTTTGGGTCAGTTATGCCGTTGCTTAATATCACCCAAAGATCAGCTCATGGTTAAAGGGGCAAGAACTGTTTTCTCTGAGAAGAAAACTCATCTGGCTAAATTTGATTTATGCCACAGTAAAGAGGCACCATGATCAGGCTGGCAAGTTTTAAAGTCACTTTGGGCAGAATTTCAGTCAGACTGCTTTTCATTTATAGGCTTATTGAATCCTCTCTTTCAATATATTAATTTAAAATGTCACTACAAAAAGTGATATCTACCTTAAAAATCAGGGGTAAAAAATACATTAACATTAACCATTTCCTTTGAAATTCACAATTTATAAACTTGCCTCCATTTATGGAAATAAAAATTAGGATTTATATAATTGCTGTCATCTAACAATGTGTATTTGATGTTTTTCCTTTTGGCATTTGTTCTGTGGCCAGTCTGTATCTGCTTATGGTCTGTGATCTGCTTTGCATTACTTTTATAGAAATATTGCCATTAAAAGTGCTACATGTAGTATTAAATAGCAGGGTGAGGCAGGAGACATGAGTAGAATCACTTGGTCACAAATGAGGAGTTTTTGGATGCCTCATCTCAGCGATTGGGTATAAATACCTATAATCAAATCATTGGTCTGGCAGTATGGATAATCTTGGTATGAAATTGAGGCAGGCAGGAGTGCAATATCCAGGGTTATGAATATTGCAGAATATGGATAGACAAAATGCACAAGAAAGACTTTCCTATACTGGCTGCTCTTGCTACAGTTTATTCTTCTGTCAGTATTTCCCCTATAAACTCCTTTTATTCATCGGCTTGGCAGTGAGCCATAAAATTTTGCTTCTAGCAGGAACTTGGCAGACAGTGTCTCAAGTCAGGAAAATTATTTTAAACAAATTTTTAAAATATATGTATTGGGGCTCTTTTAAAAGTTAGAGGTGCAGTATTTTTTTTTCCTGAGAAAAAGGATTGTTTTTTTTTTCATTGTGAATTCTCTAAACATTTTCCCCAAAAAGGAAGAAAAAAGTTGTAACCAAATAGAGAAAATATGACTTTTCTTTCAAAAGAATGTGTGTGAAGGTACTGTACATAAGTGCCAACGACTTGTATATTTTCAAGTGATGGTTTTTAGGGTTTTGCTTTAAATCAAGTACTTCATGTATTGCTGTGATGGAATAAAGCTTGTTTATGATGTTATAAACTGTGAGGGAAATAGTATGCCCCATAAGTAATTTTAAATGCCCACACTCCCTCTTTATTTACTTTCCATAACCTGTCTGTAAGTTTTGTACACAAGAGTCTTGGACAATCAGCCCTTGAACAAGTTCAGCATAATGCAGTAATTAGTAAGGTTGTGTGAGCAGGTGGTGCTGTTATTGTCAGTGTGTTGTGTGGTGGGAGTGGGCTCAGGTTGTGTGAGCATCCACGGCAGCAGAACAGCCTTTCTCAAACCTCAGGAATACTTCCACTTACTTTCCAGTGGTAATTTGGGTGGATGCCGCCAGGAATCACCAGGAGAGAAGTTTGATGGAGTTTGTGGTTCTCAGTCTGCCTGTAGGCTGAGAAACAATTCCCCCCTGTGCTCTTCCCTGTCATTTTTCCCCCTCAGTGAACTGTGAGTTTGCTGCATTGTTGATTTTAGTGTAGAGCCTCAGTAGTTGATAACATTCCTGTCGTAGCTGTCCCTGCCCTGGAATGACTTCCTCAACTACTGCCAAGTGAGTCTCCATCAAACAAACACACACACCAAGAAGGACATGAGGAGTCAAGAAACAGCAGAGGTGTTTTATTGAGAGGAGGTGAGTCTGTGATAGGTACCTGACCATCAGGAGAAACACATGGGATTGCTTTCTGTTTGTACAGTTCTTTTACGTGGAAAGTATTATTTAAAAGCATTGAAAAATATGTGATCACTGAAGAAGGAGTGCAATTTCATATGGCATCAGAATATGGGAAAAAAAACCCTGAAAAATAAGCCTCAACAGGAAAGATTTTTCTTATTTGACAGCAGCACCAATGTGCCCCTGTGTGATCTTTGAAAGCTGGTGGTCCTCACCTTTCAGAGACATAATGCCCATCCTTTCATTATTCTTCTTTTTCCACTGCATGCACTGAAGTGAGACCAGTTTTTAAAACTGCATGGTAAAGCATTTAAAAGAACCTTCATTTGGATGTTTGCAAATACGTTTAATAAGTTAATTCAAAAAAAATAATGCCAGATATACTTCCCAGAAATTGGAATCTCTTTTTCTATGATGCACCTGAGGCATTCTGCATGTTGGACTCTGGCTGACCTGTCACAGTGTTTGTGCTGGATGGGGAACATGTGGTGTGCAGTGTGAAGGTGGAAAAATCCACTGTATCCAGGTGCAAATTTTGAACATGCATTCAGTAAAGCTTTCGTGAATTGCTACTATTTTATGGACTCTAGGAAATATACGGATTGGTGTCAATGCCAATTTATAAGTAGGCCCAGAGATAATTAACATATAAAAATGTCTTGAGATTGTCTTTTTCTTCATGCTTTGTACCTACTGTAGATACCCATATTTGAAAGGGCAAGATTTAGAGTTGCAAAACAGGAGGTGGAAAGGTTTTATAAAATGCATGAAAATTTGCCTCTGGGTGCTGAGATAAAATTCTCAGCTGTGCTACTCTCACATCCCTCTTCCAGAGGTGAGATACTCCTCTGTAAAATGGACATAATGCATAACCTTAAAAGCTGCAAAGAGAAAGTTTAAAGACTTCTTGTATATGTATTGTGAAAATGCTCTCACTATGTTTATATCAAGTTTTCTTTGCACAAATAAATGCAAGGACTAAATATTTAAATATCATATTGTGGAGAATATTTTCTTGTGATTATAATTTTTAAATTATTTGATTGCATACTAGGATATAACTTTTAAGTTCTCCGTTGGGAATTTTAATATAATCAGTGATATTTTTAAAAAGAATATCATGTTTCTAATAAACTTAAAGTATCTCATTTCTTTTTGCCTATTTTGAAATTCTGCCTTTATCTCTCTTCCAAGCCCTGGCAAGTGTTTGCTTCAGGCTGGCTACTGGGAAAGTGGGCAGAGTGTGCTACATTTTATATTGGTTTCTTGGTTATGTTTCCTTTCAGAACCTCTGTGTGTTTTCCAGGTTCTGTGGCTTTTGAGCTGTTTGCCAGCTACACGTGCAAACCTTCAAGTTATAATTCTCCAGACCACTTAGAAATGGAGGGAATTGGAGTGATGCTAAACATTTCTCAGTGTAGCTTCCATTTCAGATGGGGCAGATTCAGAGGAATGGATATGTGCTGAGACTTCAGATTTATATATTCCTGTGTACTTTTAAATCTTGGAAGACAGCTAAATACTGGAAACTCAGAGACAAATTTTTTATATTTTTGATCCTGGTCAGCTGTCCTGGATAGTTGGAAGCTCCTAAAAGCTGGTTAGAAACTTGGGCTGCCTACCTGCCTGAATATCACCCAAGTTAGTGAATATCCTTCCTTCCTCCCTGTTCTCAGGGCTGTATCTTCTCTGAGTTCTAATACTGAGGAATGTGGGACAATATTTGCTCCTGCAGATAAGCAGATACAGGACTTGTGTGGTTGTGGTTGAGCAAGCATGGATGTAAGCCTGGGCAACTAAGTCTATATTTTCAGGTGCCTTGCCAGTGACATAATGCACCAGTATTTGCAGGATGTGCTTATCAGGGTTTAAAAAAGGGTTTCTCTTTTTGCTAGACATTTCTCTGTCAAAACAGGGATTTGTGGAATATCACCTAAGAAAATAAAACGTTTTGCTGTGTTTTTCAGAGAGGCCAGAAGCAAGTGCTTCTCTTGTCAAAGTCAGCAATGGAATAAAAAGGTGCCCTGGGACTCTGGAGTAGGGCATCAAACCTGTCAGCAGCAAGTAAAACAGAATTTATCTGGAGTTCTTGAAAACTCATCTGAAGAATGTAATTAACTCAGAAATAGAAAAATAGCAACTTAATTATACTTTAAGTACTTCAATGCTGATTCCTTTTAGCAGGAACGTGTAGGTGCTGTCCTTAGCAGTCAGATGCAGAAATAGCTGTAGGTATCAGGTATTCCATTGCCTTCTGCTTGGACTTCTTAGGGAGGGAACCACGATTTCTTCTCCATGCCCACAAATTCCTCATTCCCTCTGTTACTGCTCACAAAGAAGGAAGGAGGTGATACAGACTCTCTTCAGTGCCAAAAGCCTCAACTAGCTCATAGGTGCCAAACAGCCAAGCAACATTTCATCCCTTCCTGGATGCCAAAAGCCTCAAGTATCCCTGCTCCACCTGCCAAAACCTCCAACTCTGTCCTGACAACTCCTGCAGTGCAGGCCTGTGCTGTCAATATGAAATTTTGCAACACTCTGACAACGGAAAAATCTGGATGCAGTATAATACTTGAAAAACATGCTGAGATTTGCCTTTAGTTTAGTGTGAATATGAATTATGCTGTAAATATTTCCTGTGTGTGTGACACTTGTGCATGCCTCGCTTTCCAAAATTTGAATTTATTCAAAACTTCTGCAGAATGAAAATAGATTGCAGAATAGAACACTCAGAGGTCTAAAGTCCATCTGAGCCCCCAGATGTATTTTTTCATGTAGCTCAATAAGTCTATTTGCCTTTTGGCTGATTCCTTGCTGGTGATTCACCTTGTTACTGAGCTTTACCACCTTGTGTTTCTGAAATGTTCTTGTTATTGTGGGGCACAGGTTCCATCTTGCAATGAGTTTGCAGTGCTGAGGCCAAGTGCAAGGAATAGGTAATGCAACTGAAATAAGTTTAAAAATTTTAAAACTAATTAGTTCTAAGCATCTGCTTAAAATAGCTGCACTTACTCCCAGGTGTTTATCGTCAGTCTAAAATAATGATGCATTGTCTTTTCTCCAGGATTTTAAAATTCCAGATATGTTCTTTTTAACATACAGAATAATACATAATCTACTGGTACACAGAAGTAAAAGATTTATTAAGCTCAACGACATATACAGTGCACAATTAAGTAATATGTAATGCACTCAGCAATAGTAGAAATATATCAGGAAATATATTGAAATCTGTTTTAAGGAAACAAGTGGAAGTTTTAAAGCTAAAACTAGGTAATGCAGGATCTTTTATTAATAATTCTTATTTGTCTGGAAATATGTTTTGACTGTTCTTCTATTTAATTGCTGCCACAAGTGAAATAGTTTTTCCTAGATCTGTAATCTGCATTCTACACCTCACTTAGAGAACAAAGCAGAGGTGTAAATCATTTTTGTATGTGACCTTAGCAGTGAGAGATTTCTAGTGTAGTTTGTTGCAAAGCTCTAGACATAACAGCCAGAGTTAAAAGTGAAGGATACAGTTCTGAGGCTGAATAGCATATCCAGTGATTATCTGCAGGTAAATACTTGTTCTTTCCTGCTCATGGACACAGTCATCAGTGCAACTTGATACCTCTTCCACCAAGTGTAGTGTCTGGAAAGAAGAATCTGGGAAATGCATCACAGAGCTACTCAGGCAGGATATTTTCCCTTCAGTGCCATAATTCCTTGTGCTACCTCTGCTTGGAGCCGTTGTAGGTACGGGGAGAAGCAAATGGCACAGTGCAGTGCTGCACATGAAGATTAGTGAGGAGCAACATAACCTTGTGCCTTGGAAGACTCTGGAAGTCAGGACAGTGTTAATAGTATTTATGGGTTGTGAGAGTGGGAAGAAGCAATGAAAAGGAAATGCTTCATCTCTGTTCAAAACACCATCAAGGATGAAATTCACTCCTGGGAGAAGGGCCAGCACTGAGCTTTGGGTATTGCTTAATTTAGGCCTCCAGTGGTACAGAAGTGATGTTTATACTCTTCAGCAGGTTCTTTCCCTTGGATGAGTTTAATCTGAAGAACCTAAATTCTGCATGGATAAATTTAATTATAAGAAATGTGTTATTAAATAGCAATATGCTGTAACTGTGCCAGTGTAGCTCCTTTTGGTGATTCTCTTATGGAATTTGGCAAGCCTTAGTGAATTAATACCAACCACTTTAGTAAGCAGAAAAAAGCAAAAGCACAGCCACCCAGAGAGCTGCAGTATGTATGGCACAGTAGCAGGTGTGGTAAATATTGGTAAATATTCCTCCATATCCAAGTACTTGTAATGACAAAGACTTATTTTGTGAGCCCCATCGCTTTAACCTGTTTGAATAGAGCATTTTCTTTTATCCATCCAGCCCTAGCCATGCTCTGCCTCACATTGCTACATCTGCTGCCCAGAGGTTGCACTGAATCTCTTCTAGGACCTGGCAGAGCTGGGCACCTTGCCCTGGGGAGGTGCTTGGGGCTGTCACAGGTCAGGGTTTGTGTTGATATGTGCATGGCAGAGGGACTCTCACCTGGGGACTTTACAGATGAATCTGTGTGCCAGATTTCTCAACATTTCCTTCATTGCACATACTGCTGCAACAACTGTCCTGTCAAATACTATGGACTTGCCTTGTGCTTGTTTGTGTTTAAAGAAAAATTGCATGCTGTAAACTCTGTAAAACAAACATTTCAGGTATCAGAGCGTTTCTCTTGAAAAGCTGAATCTTTGTTACGCTGAATGCTAAACATTTACATATCCAAGCCTTATGTAATGGATGTCTGAATAATAATAAAACTGCATAAACTGACCTTTATTCTCTGGCACCACTTCTCCTTTGAAGTCTGCATGACCAAATTCAAGACAATTATGTCATCCTTCATAACAGCCAAACAAAAGTTTGGCCAAATAATCTTTTTTTCTCCATCTGACAGCGCTGTGTTTGACTTTTGTAACGTGTGTCAATGTAGCTGTTGTTGTTTACTGGGTGTTACAAGTGACAGTAAAAATCCCCTTGTTTTGGGGTAATGATCAGCCCTGTTAACATCTGGATTTCATTTATTTTCCCTCAGTGCCCACTTCTGCTGCATTCAGTTGCTTTGAGTGGTGCATGGCAAGGTGGCCATGGCCTGAGAACATGTGCACATGAGTGATGTGCAGAACATGGTGTTACAGCATGTGCCCACATGTGACAGGAGCAAAACCAGAGCCCTGGACAGAAGGAGAGAAACTGGCACTGACTCTTCCCCCTCTGTTCAAATCTACCAGTGCCACACAGCAGGAAAATTGTGGGCAAGACTGTCTCTGTCAGCTAAGGCCTGTCATCAGAGAATTCAGATTGCACATTACTGGGCCTCAGGGCTTGAGGAAACCCTGGCAGACTGTCATCTCAGTCTTTGAGGCTCTTTCTATGTCACCAAGTGCTTCAAAACTCAAGAGTTTATTTTCCCTTACCCCCTGATCCAAGTGATCCTTGCCCAGGTCCGTGTTTAGTGTTGTGATGTTTTTGCTTTCAGAAGGAGTAAGGTTGGGATGAAATATTTTGAGTCTGCCTTTATCATGTAAACTGGATTTCTGCATAAACTTTGTATAGATCCTTAGCTATTGCTCTGACTGCTCTGATGTTTCCATCTAAGCCTGTGTTCACATGTGGTACAACTCCTTCCAGCATGGCTGGGTCCAGCATGATGTCTTTTCCCATCCAGCTCTACGTAAAGAGCAGCAAACCACCTAGCTTGTGTTTATAGCTGGTTTAAGTTATTTTATCTGGATTCACTACAGCCCTCGTGGCTCCATCGTGTTACATCATGAGTGCCCATGTGCATGCACACATTTATGTTTGTGCTGGTACATAAATACTCCACGATGAATATGCCAAATGTATGTGTTGCACTTCATCTGTTGTGAAATTAAGCCACTAAAGGAAAAACTATTCTAATATGATCCAAAGTTTCATTGCTGAGCCGCGTTAGAATTATGACTGAAAACAATAAAAGCATGAAAAACTGAAGTCAAGCAAGCTGTGAATGCAGTCCTGATGTACAATAAAATCCTTTTGTGTCCAATTGCAATTAGCTCTCAATTTAATTCCTAAATGAGTTTCCAAGGCTTTGTTGGTATAAATCATGATGTTGGTCATCTTTTCTTTATTTTACTTCAATTTGGTACCCTGGTGAAGACAAATGTAATGTGTACAGTTTATGAAACCAGACAGCTAGTAAATCAATATTATTTTGCTAGTAAATTACTAAGGCAGTGCAAGCTGCTTTTAACTCTTTCCCATGGGACAAATAGTTTGAACTAGCTGTAGCTTAAATCAACACTGTGGGCACTGAATTAGTCAATGATTCTGAAGTAGGATTTGTTGGCATAAAGTTCTGCTTTGATCGCCATAGTATTTACAGCTTTTTAATTAGATACAGTTCAGAACAATGGCTTTTATCAAAGCAGTTTGGGAAGGGAACAACTGGACTTTGTTTAAGGCTTTAGATGACATTCTGTCTGTTAATATCATGTGGCTGGTTTTAATACAATGATGAAGTTAATGTTATTTTAGGCATTGTCACTGCTTTGTCAAAAGAAACTATTCTAAAAAAGAGCAGCATGCGTTGCCTTTTTAATATCACAAGTTTAATCATTTCTCAACATGTTAAAACCGTGGCATTTGCTTTGGGCTCGCAGAGGACAAGCTAATTTTGCACCCATAAATTTGAAAGAAGTGACTCTTTTGTTCATCTTGATTTATTTTCGTGTGCCGAGTGACTTGTTGGGTAGTGCTGAGCTTTTTTTTGTCAAGACTGAAGGCAGTTGGTTCCATTTTCGGTGTCAGACATTTCAGAGTTGGCTTCTGATATAAAATAAACCCAACGTCAGTGTGAAAATTCCTCAGGGATCTTGGCAGAGCTGGGCTCTATCGTTTTTGGAATGGTAGATTGGCCTAAGAAAGCTTTTAAGGCTTTACGGTAAGCGATTGTAAAATTTGTAAATTTATAAGAGCAAGAAAGTTAAGGAGCCACTGACGTTTTTAGACCAACTTCTGCAATTCAGTGTTGAAATAGAGATGCTTATCCTCTAATAAACAATTTTCTTTTTTTTTTTTTTTTTTTGACAAGTTGACCACTGAAATCAACGGGAATGAAAAAATTGGCTGTAAATAGTTGTTTCATCAAAGCTTGGATCAAATCTTCATGTTCTCTCATTTGCAATGCTTTTGGGGCAGAGTAAATATCAGTTGATATTCTCTGTCACCTGAGAAAAATAACTTTTTATCCAAAATCTGGCGTTCATAATGATGCCAAAAGCCATTACTTTATGTTAGTGGTGTATTTATGTGCAAGTATCACTGCTGTGGTTAGAGAAATTGGTGTTTTAAGCTTGGTGTAGTACAGGATTCTAATATCTTAGTTTCATTGTACCAGGCCCATCATGTGCTTGAGACTCTTTGGTTCCTACACAGCGTGTTGGGAATGACAGAGTGTTTGGGCACAGTTCTTTGACAAGAGGAAAAACTCATATACACTGCACCTTCAAAAACTGCTTTTTCCCCATATAGTTATTATATATTAAAATAACAAATTTGAAATATACTAAATTGGCAGCAAAGTAATATAATTGGTACTGTTAATGCCAAGCAATAAAACAATTTTTTTTTTCTCTCTTTTCCTATTTCCTGTAGAACTCCAGAACCACGCGCTCAGATGAAGATAAGGATGATTCCTGGGATGCCTGGGGGGCCTGGAGTGATTGCTCACGGACCTGTGGAGGGGGAGCCTCCTACTCTCTGAGGAGATGTTTAAATGGCAGGTAAGCCACAGGCTGGTGTGTGTGTGTGTTCCTGTGCACCTCTGCCACATTTCCAGTCCTCTTCTGAGAGCAAGTGCTCAGGTAGATCAAATGTTATAAAATACTGCTTTTAATACATATCTGCAATAGAAAAATAACTTAGGCTTTCACTCTGAACTTTAACATGTTACGAAATACGATTGTGGAATAGCAGGAATGATTTATTTAGTACAGTCAGATGGGGAGGGGAGGTCTCAAACGTAACTCAAATGCTGAGTTACAAATTTGCCTGCACTTGGACACAACTTCACATAATGTTCAAGTGCCTGCTGCTCATATGGATGCATCAAATGCTGCTTTCTGTTGGGGAAGGAGAGGACAAGGGTCCATAGTCTCAAATTGCAGTGCTGGAGGTTCAGGTTGGACATCAGGAGGAATTTCTTCACAGAAAGGGTGATTAGACCCTGGAATGGGCTCTCCAGGGAGGTGATGCAGTCACTATCCCTGGGGGTGTTTAAGGAGAGACTGGACCTGGCACTTGGTGTAAATGGACTTCATTCTAAAGGTGTTGGGCCACAGGTTGGACTCAATGATCTCAGAGGTCTTTTCCAACCAAATTGATTCTCTGGTTCTTCCCTGCTAGTTCCTTCTCTGCAGAGGTCCTGGCAGCCATGTGTCTTCATGGATAAGTCTTAGTGTGGCTTGAAGGGAGCAGCACATGCAGCTGAAGCCTTTTACCTCAGTAGTAAAACTGGGGTACAATCCTAAAAATAGGAGTAATGCACTAGACTTGCAGTCAGGCAAGAAGAGGTCCCAGCCAGCTTGGAGGCATCAGTGCTGGCATCCATAATTGCATGTTTTACTTGAACTATTCTTAAAAAATTTCAGAACTGATGATTGTGTTTAAATTTTTATTTAGTTGAGAGTTTTTTAAGTCGAGTGCAATATCATCCAGGAAGTCACTTTTTCTTAAAGAAGGCTTGGAGTGTGATGTGCTACTTAAGGGCAAACTGTATGAAATACAGAACTAAAGATGCTAGATTAAGGCACTGCCTGTTTCTTTTAGTGAAAAATGCACAAAGATCTTTGGGAAAAGGAACAGTTCCAGCAAGAAGCCTTGATATTCTACCAGTGTGTTAGGGACTGTGAAACAAGCTCAATAAATTCTAGCAGTATAAATTCCGCTGTGGTTTTATTAATATTTTTAATGCATTCCCCTGTGAAAAACATGTGTTTTCCATACCTTGAAAAATGTATAGTTTAAAAGGTTTTTTCTGTGTTTGATATTTGTAGTAATGTCCAGGAAACACACAATTGTGAGACAGAGTTTTCACATTTGTATGTATCATAAACATTTTTAACTTGCATGTTGTGATGCACTAAGTCTTGCAAAAGATTGGAAATTTGAAGCTTGCAATTTGAGCTAGTTGAATTCTTGCTTCAGGCATCCATTTTTTTTCCTTTTCAAATGCTATTTTTCAATCCCTCTCACACTTTATGAAAAAAAATATTATTTATTATCAATTTTCATTCAAGAAGCAGAAAATTTTGCCTAGGAGATGTAAATTACCAGCTATATGTTCACACATTCTTTAATGTAAAGCACATCCTTTTGTATGGAGGGATTACTCCAAAACTCTACTCCTGATTTTAGAGAAATCACTAATTGTAATTTCTTGTCCAGTCGTTTGAAATATGTTTTCATTTCTTTCAGAGGCTTGATTTTGCCATTTTTAACATAGAAGAACATCTCACACTGTGCAAAATTCTGGTTCATTATTGAGAAGTTTGGCAGAGTGTGTCTTTAAAAAAAAGTGTGAAACCCAACCTCCCCAGATTTATGAGACCACAATAAATAACCATGACTCTATTATATGCCTGTTATTTCAGCTACTAACAACAGACTGAGGATCTGAATTGCCTGGATTTCAGGATTCACATGCATTGGGCACATTGTGCATGCAGTCCATGAGAATTCTGTTTAATTTAAAATTATGAATCACACATTCTAATCTTCTCCTCTAGGTCACATCCCGTTTATTAGAAATAACTTGGTTGTAATCAGCATAGATCAGGCTTAGAGATGCCTTTTTCACAAAGTAAATGTGTTTTTCATAAGGTTTGCAGTAAATTGGGCTTACAGGGAAAGTCACACATTCTTTGCTGAAGAGAGAGGAGCAGTGTAATGAGTTGAATCCCCAGATCCCCTTTGTATTTAAACCTCGTATTTTGAGTCTAGATTATGTTAGGGCAGTAGCAATAAAAGTCTAATTTTCGAGAGAATAACTAGATGTAAAACAGGCAAGGTTGTGTTTTGCTGTTATACAGTGTAACCATTTTTACTTTTTTTTTTTTAGGAACTGTGAAGGTCGGAATATTCGATACAAAACCTGCAGTAGTAATGTGAGTCTGGCCTTTAATCCTGTTTTACTCGTTCAAAAAATGCGTTAAAGTTTAAGAAATGCTGCTTCTTATTTAAAACCTTACAGTCCATAATTTTCTTTCCATCATTATTACCACTTTTACACATTTCAGTCTGCATGACACCATGAAGTCTCAAATTTAGACTTCCCAAATGGACATTTTCTTTTGAAATGAAAGTGCCAATTGTGATTCAGAACGTTTTATATCACTTATTAGGAGAGTTACACGTTTTGGAGGATTAGCAAATCAGTTCCTTTCTTTAACTAGCAAGTGGTTTTCCTGGGGGTGCTGTCTTTCAGATGAAGCATTAAACTGAGCTCTGGGTCATTTGTGATCATTAGTGATTTGGTGGCATTCCTCACGTGAGCAAAGGGTAGCTTTCAGATCTTAAATAGGATAATTACTCCTTATACTCTCTCTTTGTCTAAACCCAGATCTTTCTAGGTCTGTGTGCAAGTGTGCACATTTAGGTGCACTGGCACAGATGATTTCCATGGAGTTTTGACCATACTTTTACTGTGGTGCAGCCACATTTTATTTTTATGGACACGTTTTATGAAAACCATTCACGCACAGCAAACTTCGTGGCTTGTGTTCCACTCATTTGCAGTCCTGCTTTGTGCTATTTCAGACAACTGCTGCCCTTCACCCTGGGTCCAGGCTCTCCAAGATGAGCAGCTCAGGCAGGGCTTTGTGGCACCACTGGTCTACATAATGTGTACAAATACAATCATTCAGGGTGGTTTATGGTCTGCACTCAGCCCCTTTTGTGGCTCACCTTACAGCAGTCATATGACCTATTCCAGAAAAGACAGCAGCGAGATAAGTAATTAATAATAATAATAATGCTAAAAGGTGAGACCTGCATTTCCTTTGGGTTGAATTTATACCCAGGCAAGAGCAGGGGATGCTCAGTCATTACCAATCCTGTGATTTTGGCCAGCAGCAGGCAGCTGTGGAGTGTGACATGTTCTCCTGAAGACAGCTGACACTGGAAGATGCCCAGGGCATATATTGACTCAATGCATCTCCTAGGAGAACTGACCCTTCATGCTTTTCTGTTTGCCACACCTGCTGTGCCTGGTGTGCCACTTGGCTCCTGCCCTCCTCAGGAACAAGGCTTGCTCACACCTTGAGTTGCTCCACGCTCCACTCCTTGGTGTTGGATGGATTTTCCACCCCAGCAGCCGAAGTTCCTGCTGGCAGAGGCAAGGGGAAGTGATAAATGAATCAGTCCCAGTGTGTGCAGAAATCAGATTCTGGAGACAAACCCTGTCCCTTGCCCTTTCAGGAGAAAGGGCTCAGCACCTTGCTGCATGATGGCCTCAACTCATAAATTAAAATGCTGCCTGCAAGAAGTACCACGATCTTTAAAAGCTGTGTGATAAGATAACGAGGATGTAAGTCAGGATGTAAGCAATGAGCACACTGCCCCTGAGTGCCCCACTGCTTATCTGGGTGTCTGTTTGTATGCCTTGTGTGCAGTGATATACCTCTGACTGCTGGATCCTGTGCAGGGCACCTTCCTGCCAAAGAGGTCATCTTAGATCTAAGATTTATGCTGTAAAAGGTGATGTAAATGAAGGCACTTTTTGCTTCAGCATAGAGAAAATTAAGATGGTTTCCATACCCTCTCTGAACTCCCAGGGAGTTTATCTGAAGTCACTGGAGCCTGTTTTTTAACTTTAGGACTTATTTGAAAGCGATAAGTGGCAGGCACCTTGTATGTGAATCTGTTTGAATTTATGATGATTCAAACGTTAATTTCCAGACAGGAAACTGCCTTTACAGTTCTGCTTTTGGGGCATGTCTGAAAGGGATCAGGTTTCCATTTCAGTTCAGATACAGTCAGAATCTCTCAGGAATGGTTTTTCCTAGATTATGGGTCAGATAATTAAGAACTCCTGAGAAAAATGTGTTTAATGAGATTTCCACTGTTAATACAGTTGATCTTTGAAACTGGCATTGCTGAACCCAAACCCTGTATTAGATCTGAGCTAACCTTGAAACAGGACCTTACACCTAAAGTAAATCTGAGACTACTAGGCCAGTTTAGTTTCAAATTATATAATTTTCCCCAAAGCATTATTTCTAATCAATGCTTCTCACTTTAGGAGTGAAATTATAGTTTGAAAATTAAGAGTTTATTCTAGCTTCTTTCCATATTAATAGGTATTACTGGTAACCACATGAGACATTCGGTATAAATACCCAGTGTAAAGCTGTCTGCAAATGTAATTTTGCTACATGATACATTACACCACTAACATCTATATTGGGGAGTACAAATGAAGCACAACTTAATATGTGTGTCATTCTAATGAAAAGAACGAGAATCATTTTACCAGAAAATTAGTTTCATGTGGATTTGTAATGGAATAGTTGTAAGTTCATTGAACTCAAGCATAGTTCCAGAATAATATTAGTGATATTTCAATCAAAAACATTAATTCAAGGTCTTAGCAACAAATTAATTGCTAAGATTAAGGCATATGTATACCCTGCTTATCTTTCTATCATAACTGGGATGCCAGGTGCATGATTTCCTAAAACTGCATGAGTGCTTCCAGCCTTCCATGTAGAAACTTTAGAGAAATAAACCATCTATTGTATGTTGTTCAATGAGATTTTCAGTCTTTCTTGCCCCCCTTTTTTTAAATTTCAATTTTTGTGTATAGTGTTACATTCTAATGCTATGATGTACACTATGTGGAAGTGTTTAAGTTAATCCTTTAGGGTCCTATTCACAGAACAAGTTATTTGGGCCATTTCCCCATAAATTTCACATTCTTTTGTGCCAAAAAGTGGCTTATATTTTTGCCTGAGTGATTTTTCTACAGTCAGAAAAACCACTATTTTGTAAAAGATAGCCCCATGTTTAATTCCATTATAAACTTTTATTATATGCAGATAATGCTCACACTTGTTCAACACATTCATCTGTAATTGTCCCAGCATCCACTTAACCAGCTAATTTATCCCATTCAGAAAATCTTGGCTGTACTGTGTCTACTTTAGACTATAATATTTCAACTTGAGTTACACACTTTCTCTTTAATCTGTTCATTTATTTATTTTATATTTATTATGCTGATGCACTATAAGGCTCCCTTGGCTGGAGTAGTTTCCAGCTCAGGTATCTTGATTCTACTTAGAAGTGGCCTGAAAATTGTGTAGGAAAAACATAGAACCTGAAGCTAATTTCAAAAAGAAAACAAAACAATGACTTCATCAGTTTTGGCTGGGTTTCAACAAAATGAGATTCAAAGAATAAAACTAGACAAAGGGCTAGACTTTCTTTGGTGTCATCATTTTTACAGGGAATTTTCTTGCCTTCTCTTTTGTGATTTTTTCAGTGGAGTAATTGTTGGCAAGTCAGAGGGTCTGATGCAACCTTCATATTTTGTACATGAACATTGCCTCCAAAGATACAGATTTCCCAGGTCAGCTTTGTTTTCAAAGGCTGAGGGTGCTCATTGCCAAAACTCAAAGATACATTTCATAAGAAGCCAGACCTTGGATGCAGTAGTTTTTAATCATCTGTCACAAAAAGAATGAGAATATATATATATATATATATATGTGTTTTTAATCTGCATGGTAGTCATGTCTAAAGCATCTTTTTCAGATCTGTCTAATATGTTCATAAGTCATGTCATAAATAGACTTCATTCCACTGCAAGGTCTGGGTGTGATTATTTTTGCCAGCATTTTCATGTATTAGACCCCACAGATATGTCTTCAGCTCCTTATGTAGTGTGTGAACCCACAAATGGCCTGGGCATCCTTCAGGGGCTTGAACGTGAGGCAAAAAGCTATTGCTGAAATTAAGAATTGGGGAAATCCTGAAATTAGTAGCAAAAATATTTAACAAATAAGAAAAAACATGAAATATTGAGAGGAAAGAGGGAATGGTGGAATGAACTGGTGTCTGAAATAGATTAAAAACCAAGAGATGCACAAACAGGGTGAGGGTGAGGCCCATGTATCATTGTCTGATATGACCTTGCCCACTTCCCAAACATGGTTCACCCTCACATCTTTGCCATGCCTTTTCCTTTCTATTTTTTAAGCTCCCTTTCACTTTTCCAATCCACTCGAATGGAATTAAACTGATGTTTACAAGTTCTCTTGTTTTCTTGATTGCATTCGTTCTGTGCTTAATTGCTGTTCTCTTTAAACTCCTTTCTTTACACAAATATTTATTGTTCCCTGGAAGACTGAGATCTGAACTTGGTTGCCGTCCAAATTCTGATATAATGCAAATGATGATAATTTCAGCTCTTTGATACCCCTCTGTGATGCTCTTTTTATGCTCCTGCTTTTGAACAGAGCTCAGACATAAAGCAGGTGGAGCTGGCATGTGAATCGAGCTGCCAGAATCACTTTGGGATCTCTGAAGATGCCAAAAGACAATAGGGAGATGAGAATTCACTTGCTCTGAGGCAGCCAGGAGTGGAAGGAAGGAGCTGCATTGTGTGGGAGCAATGAGAAACACACAGCAAACCAAGAGCTGACATCCTGACTTTGTGGTGTTTGTGTCTTGGCAGCGCATCAGCACCCAGCGATAATGGATTGTAACAACAGCCTGTCAGGCCTCAGCTGAAGGCCATCACTCTGCCTCTTTCACAGATCACTTTTTAATTCTTTGTGATGAAAATGTAGCTGTGCAACGCTGCTCCCAAATACTGCTTCTAACCTTACCTGAATGTAAAGTCCACTTGTTATTTTGTGATCCTTAGCTGCTCCTCTGTTTGCACCGGTGGAAGGGAGGAACCATATGGTATCCATATGAACCCTGAAGTCCTCTCTGCTTTTTAGACTTGCTATTGTGGAAAATGAGAGGTGACAGATTAGTCAGAGCCAAAACTCTGCTCTCATTTACACCAGTGTGAACTTGGTGAATTTCTTGGGAGTGACACCGCAGTAAATATGTGTGGCTTCTCACAGTATTTGCTTGAAGTCTGTAGAAGCTCTCACTTGAGGGATTTTGTAGATTAAGATTTCCCTGTGTCTTATTCCACCATTGTATCATTTCAAAAAAATACGGCTCAAAGTAGCGTTATCCCAGATTAAATATAATAAAAAATGTGTTAGCATCATTCTGAATAATTGTCACAGTGAGGTGCAGCACTAGGCTGAGCTGAAGAGTTTTGCTGGGAAAGGTCAGTGAATTGCTCAGTGCTCAGCTGCAAAAACTCCAGGTGTGGGTCAGTAGATAGAATACTGATTTTTTAGAAGGCTTTTTATGAAGATTACAACGAATTTAGAGGCAGTTCTAGACTACTCTTTGCCACGGTGAAAAAACCACCAAACTGAGTGCATTATTGTTGGGGGCATTGGACTGAAATCCAGACCTTTCTCCTGTATATTTTACCCTCCATTCCTGTAAAATGCACTTACAATTTTGTCAGCTTTATTCGGGGAAGGTTCAGCTCACTGATAAGGTTGAAGCTGTGTTTGGGATCAGAATTGTTCACTAATACTAGCAGTAATAAGTTCCATGAGTTCGGCTGACACATCACAATCTTTCAGTCTTCCATCCAATGAAAACAAAGCTTTGTTAAAATCAGCCTCACATCTGGCTTATGTGTGCAGTTGGAATTCTTGGAAGAATATCCTTTCAGTCTGGCATATGGACTCTTTGACACTGGACATACTTTCAGATGAAGTCTGTAGTGAGGAATTGTTTGACACAGTAACTCCTTTGCCAGTACTTTACCAAAGTTATTTTCAAATCAATCAGCATTCATCTCCATTCCTGTCACCATAGTTTAATATTAACATCATTGTTTGGGTGCAATGCTTTATGTAGAAAAAAATATTTTAGAACGTTTTATTTCAGGCAGTTCTCGCATTTGGTCTCTCAGCTGTGAATGCTGAGGCGCTGTGTGGGAGGAGGCATGGAACTGTCTCATTAGAACTGGAAATACATGAGGAATTGTTACCAACTTGAAGTATTTTACCCAACAAAATAAGCCTTACTGCTTCTGTGAGGGGAAGGTGCCTTGTAATTAGACTACAGGACTGAGCCCTGAAAGTTTTGGTGTAACCTTATAATGATCTTGTCTCTTTTCCAAGAAGAACTGAACAATTAATTAGACAAATTTTATTTTTTTATTTATATGTAGCATTAATATACTTTTTCATTAGTCTGACATGTAAATTAATTAATGAGTAGAGAGCCCTCCAAACACCTTTAGTGGGAAAAGCTACTGAAAAGAGAAATATTAAATACCACACAGCTCCTTGTAGTCACTTAAAATACATAGATTCCTTTAGAAGCTAATTCTTACTATAGAGCCAGACTTTATTTGTGCTCCCTGGTGTCATAAAAATTAGCATTTTTAATTATCCCCTCGTATCAGTTATGTTGTTATTACTGGAATATGCATGATATCCTGTAATTGCACTTCAAGTAATGGATTAAGCGACATAAATTGTTTAAATATACAGAATAAAACTTTGCAATGTGGCATCTTTGTCAAAGCAGAGCAGTTCTTGAACCAAGCCTGCTGGAAGAACTTCTCTGTTATTCATCAGATAACATGAGTGCAAGTGCAAAGTGGTCCCTAGTTTGAAAAAAATATATATTTTTTGGTTTGTTTTCAGGACTGCCCATCAGATGTTGGTGACTTTAGAGCACAGCAGTGCTCAGCCTACAACGATGTCAAATACCAGGGGCACTTCTACGAGTGGATCCCTGTGTATAATGATCCAGCTGCTCCCTGTGCCCTGAAATGTCAGGCTCTGGGAAAGAACTTGGTGGTGGAGCTGGCCCCGAAAGTGCTGGATGGCACTCGCTGCAACACTGAATCCTTGGATATGTGCATCAGTGGAATTTGCCAGGTAAGTTCACGGTGTGAGTCTAAATGGGGCCTTTTTTGTGAGGCACTTCGCTCTGGAGTGGGCGCTTTGGGATTGCTTATAATTTTATTTATCAGTTTAGATGTGTCTGCAAGTGCTGTTGAATGAATTGTAGATAAATTACCTTTTTAGGAAGACACAGAACTTAGCCGTGGATATTTTTCTATACAGATAAAAGGTCAATAAAATTCATTCGCTCTTCTATTTATGAATGTAAAAATTAATGAACCTAGTTCTTGTAGCCACAGCTTTCTAAACTTTAGTATATCTGTGAGGACATGATGAAATTTCAGAGCCTTCCATTCCATTTTATTCCTTTTCTGAGTCTCATATAATCTCTGTTAAGGAGAAAATTGGACATTTTATGGGATCCAGCCTGGAATGGCAGGTGTGAGTGTATAGGGTCTGTCATGTTGTATGGGTGAGTGCTGTGGTTGCATGAACTGATTTTTTGAATCTTTTACTGGCAATCTACATTTCTAGATATATTTGTTTTTTATTAGAGTTAGGCTATTGACTTTATATATTTGGTGTAAAAGCAGGGAGTTTTAACATTTGAGGCTTGCCAGCCTTGCCCATGTCTCAGTAGCAAAGCAATATTGCAAACTTGTTTTATGAACAGAGCAGTTTATAGAGAATGGATATGTTATTGCAATTAGTTTTCTTTCTCTGCAAGTGGTTGTTGCTCTGTTAAATGTCTAAAATGTGTGCGACTCAAAAATGCAGGATATGGCCCAGTGAGAAAAATAGCTCCATTATAGAGGAAAATTTGACACATTTGGCAGAAGACTGGTGCATGGATTATAGCAGCATTAATATATGATCTGGACCTTGCTGTGGGTTTTATGTGACTTCTGTGTGCGCTGCAGTTCCAATGCCAGTGGTGTCAACACCAAGTGCATCTGCTGCCTCTGAAACAGGAGAATTCCTCCCAGAGAGGCTGCATTTGTCAGTAGGACTTCACTGTGGGATCCAGCAGTGTTTGTTACCCCCTGTTTGAAATAGGACACACCTCTAGAAACTCTGGCAGCACTTGCCAAATAATATATTTCTTGTGGCCTGTTCTTAGTGATGCTCCAATCCTAATAAAAAGGTGAAGGGGGTTGGTTTCTCCTTTTCCAGGAGGTGCATCTGCAGCAGCCTTTGCTGTCTGTCCCCACTGCAGCCCAAGGCTGGATCTAAGGGAGCTCTGGGATTTTAAAGGGCTTGTGCCAGTGTCTCCCATAGTGGCTTCAAACACCTCCTTCCATCTTTCATCCATGACATAAAAGTCTCTCTGCCCACAGTGGATCCAAGTTTGTGAAGAACATTTGGGAGGAATATTTTAAAAGGGCTGCTTTCAATGTTTCTTCTTAGCATTTTGTAGTATTCGTGTGTACATATGATATAAAGTGCTTGGAAATGTAAATAATCCATTTTTAGAATAAGTGAAGTAGTGGAGAAGAAATTAATCATTCCAGAAGCAGGGACTGTGGAACTCTTACACTGTTGATGAGAGTCAATTCTTTTATCCATCTCCCATTTTTATTTTTTAATTATTTCTTCTAATTTCACAAAAATATTTCTCAGTGTGAGGTAACATCTTCAGGGAAGAAAGCTGAAACAAACAGGTTTAGAATGTGTCCTCTGCTGCAACTTACTCAATTTTTAAAATTTTTTGCTGAATCTCATGAGCAGTTTGGTGTTTTAATTTTATTTTCTTGAAGTCACTGGCTATTCCTGAGGTATCTTTGCACAAATTTAAAATTTCTGCTTTTTAAAGTATATATTTGATAATTTTGTGTTTCATAATTTCATTGAGGTAAAAAATTGAATTAAAAATCAGTTAATTTAAATGAAGATTCATTTAAATATCCTTTCCTCTTTGCAAACTCTTTTGGGGGCAGAGTGAAAGGTTTCTTAGTTGTAAAAGGGGCTGTGGGAGGTGGAGACTTCCTCAGAAACCAACACAGAGCTTTGTGCTACTCCTGTTTGTGCAGGAAAAGAAAACAAATTGACATCTAATATTTCCCAGAAAAACGTGGTTATTTAGTCAACTGCTTTTGAGAGAGGCAGCATGGTCATGGTTCTCCACAATTGTTGCTGTAAGGTCTGTCTGGTGGGTTCTGACGTGGAATTGGCATGGCCAGAAAATTACTTGGCAACTTTTTTTAGAGCTAACTCATCTAAATGAGCACATGAGCTGGTGTGGGTATCTTCACTTCTATGCCTGGGAACACCAAAGACTTCCTATAAGGAGACTGGTGCTGGTTTTGCTCATTTATTGTCTCAAAGTTGGCTCAACTTCTCCTCCTCCCCAGCGTGATTTCACTTTCATCTCTGTTCTGGTTCCTGGTTAAGGTAGGGCTGCATCACTAATTCTGCCTCTTGTCCAGACTCCCACCTTGGCAGCACATGAATTTACAAAGGTGGTGAATTCTTGTTTTCCAGCTTCAGTTCTGATCCTTTGCACTTCCCTTATCAAGAAAATGAAGCTAAATGAGCTTTATCAAAGCCAATTGTGAGATGACGAAGCTGCACTCTGGACAGGAGGTGTGAGGCTTTACTGGAAGTGAAATCTAAAGATGATTGAGCCCAGGGAAAATTTATTGGGAAAGTTAGTAATATATTCTGTGTTTACTTGAGGCTTAACTCAATCAAACAATTTGATCATGTTTTAGTCTGCTTCTGCCCTGCTCCTGTTTGCAGCCCAGATATCTGGGGCTGTTATGTTAAATTGGGACAGGTCAAAACTTCGCTGCCGGGATTTTCACAGTTCTGATATTTTTTTCTAGTCTCTGCACAACTCCAAACCCATTTTTTTTTCATATAATGTGTTCCTGCTGTGCCCATCTGGATGTGGGTGGAGACATTTAAAAACATCTGCATGTCAGACACATATGTGGGCAATATTTACCCCCATTACTCCGCCTGCTGTGGGGCCCTGCCTCTCCTTGGGTTTTGTTTTTAATTTGTGCAGACCTGCTTTTTTTTTCCTACCAGAATGCAGAACGGGGTGTTACTTGTGCCAGCACCTGAAATGGTTACAGTGATAATTTTCCTAATATGGAGTAATATGTGTTTGGACAACAAATACACGCATCACCCAAAAAATCTGGAGTCCTAAGGAGCAGCCTGAGTAGTTCTGTCCTAGGCTGTCACAATTAGGTCAAAGATGATGTAAATCCTGCAGTGAACTTTCCATTTAGTGTCAGCAAGTTGTTGGTGTTCCAAAAAAAGGCAGACACTACACTGTGCTTTGGAGCATATGGCATAAATTTAGCTGACATCAGAACACATCCCACATGTCAAGTGGAGCACCATCAACTTCTGCCATGCTGCTTCTCCTCTGTCACATGCCATCATATGGCGAGTGGGTATCACTCACCACCAAAGCACTCCTCTGCTGGATGTAAATCTTTCTCAGAGTTTTCATTGAAAACAGTTTCTGTAAGCTCTTGGAAGATTCTTCCACTTTTTTTTTTTTTTTTAAATGAGCTTTGTGCTTTGAACTTAATATTATAGCAGATTATTAATTTCTTCTGAATCTCGACTCCTTTTATCCTGAGAGTTGCTTTCTCAAACTGCTTGGTTTTTTTTACTTTCTCTTTTGGTTCCTGTAGATACATTTTTCTGTCTGTAAATGTGTTCAAGGACTGCTCAAGATGCAGAGGAGATTTGATGTGTGGAGACTTAGAAAGAAAAGTTTCCTTTCCATCCCATGTTACTGTAGACATGTTTCTAACACATGTTAGTCTGAGTAGTTAATTCTTGAATAGCTGTTAAAAAAACACCTTTTTTGTTTTCCAAAATGAACATATACAATCTTTTTTTAATATTTAAAAATTAGAAAAAAAGGTTTGCGTTGCCTTTTCCTCCTTTTTTAGCCTTTGAGTGATTCACAGGAAGAACTGATTTTGAGGTAGGTCAAGCCAATTCTTTCCTGGGTACCACTATTAGCACATGCACAGAGTAAAGTACATTTTGGAGCATGAAGGATGTCGATGCCTGTGCTCTGTCTGCATGTCACTGCACCAGAGCTGGCAGGCTGGGCACCGTCCAGAAACACTGTGGGAGTTACTCATGGAGATCCAGCAAAACTTTTCTGGCTCTCAGAGCTACATATGAAAAACTTCATGTGACTGCACACGTGTGACAAGGGTCATAAAAGTGGGAGTGGGGACCTCCAGCTGCAGCTCAGCTGGGAGGTGTTGGTGGCTCTCCAGAGGTCCCACTGGAGGATGGGGCTGTGACCTGACAGTGTCACCCTGCCCAGCCTCAGGGGGTTGGTTTCTCACCTGATGGATGCTCTTGGCACTGCCCAGGCCAGCAGAGCTTGGAGCCACCCTTTGAGGGCTGCACTTGCCCCTCTTTGAATGTCACTGCCCAGCTTGATGCAGTGGTTCCCTTGCAATGACGTTGTTGGCAACTCATCAGTGTGCTTTATAAATAAATAATAATAACAGGATACTCACAGATACTGTGGGCGATGATGGGATACTCTCAGACACTGAAAAGGTCTTTTGGAATCACTTGTTTTTATGTTTTTTTGCAGCTTCCCACTGCTGTGGGAAGTTCCACTGTGTTTCTTTTCAGGTCTTATCTTATTCTCTCTCCTACTGTTTCTTGTGGAGGATGCTCTCTATAGGGATTTCTTACTGTGTAAGTTTATTCTTTCTTGTCAGATGAGTAGTGGATCTTTTCTGATCTCCAGTTTCTTATCTACACTTCTTTGGACATAAGTGATTCTCTCTGCCAAGTTTTGTTTTGTTTTAGTGAGCTGAGTGCAAATGTGACTTTACTTCCCAGCCTAGCAGGGACCTAAATCATGTGAGCAGTGATAGCAGAAAAGCTCCTGATTTGGGTGTCATCTTGAAGCAGAGCCTTAGCAACCTTCAAATCCCCCAGTGCTATGCAGATTTGGCTGGACCCAGCCAGAAAAGGAGCAAAAAAATTTGATTTCATATACTGATTTCATTTTCGAAAGCATTCTCACAAACAAGAAGCCTGCTGGGAGTTTGTGTCCTATCCTCTGGTTGTGTGTGTGTTTTTTCAAATGGAGACCATGTGGGAAAGGGTACTTGCTCCTACTGGGTGGTCCTGTAATCTCTCAGCTCCTCTAGCATGTGACAGATCCTGTAGTAAGAGTTAAAGGTTTTGGAAACACTTTGTTTTATTTGATGGAAGTGGATTTACGGAGTTGTGGAACACTCTTTAGCCTCTTGCCTTCAGACATAAAATGTCAGCAGAAATATGTGGAAAGTCTTTTTAGGAGCCCTTTAGTATGCAGTGAATTTTATGCACTGCAGTTTTTATTTTCTGGGGGTTTTTTATTGCTTTACATTCTCCTCCTCTGTATGGATGGCTCAGGAATTTGATCATCATGGAATGTCTCCTTGTGCCCATCATGTTGCTTTATTTTACACCTCCATTCTGAGGTTTGCATTCTGGCACACTTTGCTTTTATTGCCTGGTTTCTTACCCGGGAGGAACTGAAAATCCTTAAACAGAGGAAGTTTTCCCCTTCCCACCACGGCTGCTGGGATTGCAGCTCTGTTGGCTGGGAGGAGATGGGCTGGGAAGTTCACTCTTGGTCCCCAGGGTGTGCTCAAGGTCCCTGAAGGGGCTTTATTCTGTAAATTAGCACATGCTGAAGCCTGTGTCAGCTTGTCTGGGCTGCTGCTGTCCTGCACTGGTTTGATCCCAGAGATGTGAGAACCTGTGCCACAATCAGGCCTTTGTTAGCTCAGACAGAACTGAAGAGTTATGAGACAGGACCAGTGTGAGAAGAAAAGCATGACTCAGACCAAGATAAATCCTCCGTGAGGATAAACCAGAGTTTGAAAGTGGTGCTTGAAAGCTAAGATTCCACACGACTTTTAAAAGTAAATTTAAAAAAAAAAAGAAAAAAGAAAGAAGTAACTTGCTTAATTGGAGGGATGTTCTGGTGTCTCTCCCTCTGCTTGTCAGAATCAATTACTTGTGGATGATGAGCATGGGAAAGAGACAGTGGGAGCTTTTTCCTTTATGTTCTCTCTGGGGGCACATTTTATCTGTGTAGGAATAAAGTGCAAGCTGAAGCTATCACAGAGTGAAGGATGTGAGCAGAGATTGCAAAGTCAGTGACTAGAAGGGCTTTGGATGACAGCAAGGTTTTACAGCAGGGCAAAGATGGAAAATATTGACTAAGGGAGAGCAAGATTTTCAAGACAGTTTTTTTAATTCATGTTTTTATTGCTGTGAATTCCCATAGCTGTATTTAAAATTAGTTATTTGTCGTGTGGATGCAGTCAGTCCTGACATCTGCCTGTGCTGGATTCTGTGCTAGGACAAGCAGAGCAGGGGAAAAGGCAGCAAATATCTGACATTGATGCAATGAGATCTGTGTACTGTGATAGCACACACAACTGTGCAATGAAACACAACCTTAATTCCTCTGAGTTTTGAATTTTGTGGTGTCTCTGTGTTTTTGGAAATAGAAATCCCTTTTCTCTGATCAAGACCCAGAGGATTTTAGTTTTCCCTATTGAGTGATTCCAATAAACTGCAATAGAGATTTGTCTTTTTCAGCACATAAGGGTTTTTCACTCTTTCTTCCATTACTAGTAAATGCTGAAATAAAACCTGTCCTATCTTAGTCAAGTCACAAGACTTGGAAAAGGCATTTTTTCCAGAAGTAATTCTGAGGTTATCTTGTATTTTCTGCAGTGCTAATAACCTTTGGAAGTATGTAGATGTTTTTATTCCATTTTAATCTTAATTCTCATCTCTTGTAAAGCTGAAATAAATAATTTGGTTTACAGCAGTCCAAGTACTGCTATCCTGGTGGCTGGGCAGTTGGATCACTTCATTGGATATGTTTGGTGTAATAGTCTGCTTTCATGCTACATTTTTCAAATCTTAACAAATTTTAAAGGCAGTGGAAGGCACTTGCACCTGGTCCACAAAACCTTAGCCACCTGCCAGCAGGTCAGTGCTCCAACCAACACAGGATTCCCTTACTGGGGTACAGCTCCAACAGCTGATCTACTGCTGGCCAATTCTAAAATAAAAACCACTGGACAATGCATACTGGGATAATTCCAGACTGTTCAGCCCTTGAGGGGAAGGATCTCCTGTACAGAAACTCTATCACATTCTTGTGAGAAGTACAATTATCACCTCCGTTTGTGAGTTCTGCAGTGCACTGCCTTGCTCAGCAGAAATAAACTACTTCTTTGACTTTTAAAGCACATTTTAAGCATATTATCCCCATAAATTATTTGCTGGGTTTTCTCCTTCAGCTGAATTTCACTAATCTGTAGGTTTGTTTTGAAATTCCACTTGCAGGATATTCCTGGAGTAGAGATTTTGTGATCCTTTTAGAAAAGTACCCAGAGTAGCCTTCTGCTGGGTTTTCCTGAGCACTGGGGGGTTCAGCAGCTGTAGAAGTATGGCAATTATGTCACATTGAGATATTGTTGAATTGATTTTCTGTTTTCATTTTATTAAACCAAGTCACATTAATAAAGGGCATCACTCCCTGATGCTGAGCTGCAAGTCTCTCATGCAAACACAGAACACTGCAAAACAGAAACTTACCTAATCATTTTAATGGAATCACTGATAAATGAGAGTCTGTATCAAAAATAAATTTATTAGTCGAAGTAGAAAATGATTTAGTCTTTAACAAATACATTGCTGAATATTTAAATGGCATGTCTGCTAAAGAGCTTAGTCTAAGACATGGTAGGTAGAAAAATAATGGCACTGGTTCAGCTTCAGTTTTAATGTTTCATAGAACTGATGTATCTGCCACAAATAAAAATAGCAGTGATTTATTCTTTTGTGGCTGCTTCTATTAGGAGAACTCAGTATATTTGTTTTTTCTGGCTATACCTGGACTTTTGGCTCCAGAGGACCCTAGAAAGGGGAAAGCCCATTTCGAAAGAGAAATATTATATATAATTATCTATATTGCTGTATATGATTTCATGTTTTGATGGGAATGATGACACTTAACGCTTACATGATCTTGTTATACACAAATGTCTGGTTTTACCCATCTTTGAGATAAGTATTTTTCTTTTATAAAGCGTAGGTGTATCTTCAACTTACTTATTTGAAATATATAATATTGAATCATTGGCATTCCAGAACATTTTTTTTTAATAATTGGAATGTAATATTTTTATAATTGACAGCTCACTGCTGTAGAATCAGTTCTACAAAAAAGTGGTGCTGTGCCTGTTTTGGGAGTGCCTGCAGCTGGAGGTGAGTGGCCAGCTGAGGTCATGCCACAGGTCAGGAAGGCTGAAGAAATGTTCTAGCAAGCAAATGTTGAAATTTTAAAACCTGAGCCTTTACTGGGCTCTGCACTGGCAATTCCAGTCCATGTTTGTATTTCTATTTATGAAGAGAAGTCACTGAAAGGAGGGAGGGGAGGGTCTGGCTGGGATTTGCCTTGTTTTTCACTATCATGCTTTTTTACCCTATTAGAATTTTAGTTAAAATTCTGTCACCTTGCAGTCCTGTCCATTTTCTCGTCATACTTAATTATAAACATCTTAACAAAGGAAGAGCCTTGAATTTAACAGATTATTCTTGGACCTTCACAAATCGAAATGAACATGCTACACTAATTTCCTAGTATAAGTCTAATTCCTCAGCTGAAACACTACTAATTGAATGTGACCTAAAGAAACAGCTTTACATGAGCCTCTGAGTGATTTTTGGATTCATAATTGCGAAAATATTCGTAATGTTCCATAGTCACTTTTAACACATCAGCAGCGATTTCATTCTTCTCTTTCATCTGTATTACTGTATTTTATACCCTGACCTTTTGCTCATCCTTTGCCTTTCTGAACCTGCATGAGCTATTCTAAGCATGCTGCAAAATATTTAACACTCCAGTATTGGCCTTCACAGCAGCACTGCCATGCTAA
The DNA here is from genome assembly GCA_013396875.1 of Vireo altiloquus. NCBI lineage: Eukaryota > Metazoa > Chordata > Aves > Passeriformes > Vireonidae > Vireo > Vireo altiloquus. The sequence goes on along the minus strand of VZRF01001113.1, from coordinate 429,422 downwards.
GCTTTGTTGAAGCAGATGAGTGGTTTTGTTCACTTTCTTTCTATCCAAGCTGCTTGTGAGAAAACAATGTAATTCTTTTTCATGTTTCTTTTTTTTTTCCCCTTTGTAAGAACAGACAAGTAACATATTCGAGTTTTGTCCAAAAATAGACACCTGTTCCTGAAAATAATCCTGCCATATCCAAATTAATAGATACCCCATCATGGAAAATTTTATAAATTCACAAAGGGCCCATTTTCTTTAACACTCTTTTAAAATTAAATTTCTACTTATTGTTTGTTTGTTTACATATTTGTGAATATTCTCCCTGCTGTCTGAGGAGCTCACTTACAACCTGGGCATTACAATACTTGTATCATTTTTGGGGATGATGACATTTGTAATTACAGATTTCTTAAATTCATGGGGTCCCAATCCTTCCATTACATAGTTTGTGTTATCACTTGTTTCGTTTATTCAACCTATGTTAAAATCACCTAATATTATTTTTGACTACGCCCTAAAAGCCTGCAGATGTTTTCCCAGTCTGCCTGTAATATTTATAGCTGATCCCTTTGCTCTGTAAACAGCAAGCAATGTGGGGTAAATTAATCCTACAAAATGCCTTAATTGTGAAAATCATCAGCCTCTCTGTCTGGTTGAGGTGGTGTGTGAGCAGAGGAAGGCTGCTGCCATTTATAATTTTCTTGTCCTTATTGCAGATTCATTTGCAAATAACCAACTGTACTATCTTCAAAATATTTCATCAAACACTGATTTTTCCAATAGTTTCTGGCTAAAATATGAACACCTTAAATTCATAATATTTGGTGTCATAATGCTGTATGTTTTTGAGAGCCAGCTTCCAAAGCTGTACTTTAGAACTTCCTCTTCTTTTAGTGAGATCTGTGGCTGTTCAGTTTATCTGAGGAATACCCAGCCAAGGGTTTACAAATGGATAAAAAGGCTCTAGATTCTCAGGTTTGAAATATGTCCCATCCCAGTGTCCACTCATTAAGATTCCTTCCTGAATTAGCTCTGCATTTAAGGCTTGTCACTTAAAAAAACCTGTGGATTTTTGGGTGCTTCATGTTTAACAAAATCTGGAATTCCGGGCTCACTTCAGGTCAAAACTGTGATTATAATTTGAGTTGTTTTCTAAGTTGTGTTCCAGGATGTCATTGCTTGACGTTCATATTTGTAACAGGTGATGTAAACATAATCTGGGAAGGAAATCTGCAGAGGGTGAATGCATCTAGCTGAACACACCACCTTGGCTGTCAGGGGAGCTGTAAACCTTTTCCCACATCCAAGTCCCCTTGCAGCTAGCACTCCTGTTTTATTTCTGTGCCATTTGTGTATTATTAAAAAAAGTAAGCAATAATACTGTATGTAACAGTCCTCTAAAGTACTCTGCTCTGCTGGTTATCTTTTTTCTTACATTCCACGTTGTCAGACACAATAATGCCTTGTGTTTGCAGAGTTGTGTAATTTTTGTTACACGCAATGAGGGTTTGTTTTCACAGGGATTGTGTGTGAGAGCTCAGTGTTTGTTATTGTCCTGTTGGGCTCAGTGCTTGCTCAGTGCCCTCCTCACACTAAAGACTTGCATGATCTGTAGCCTGCAAACATGTAAGAGCTTAAATTAGGAAAAATAGTGCTTTTCCACACAGGGTATCACTACGTGCAGCTTGTTTTTTTTTCTTTGAAATTAATTGATGAGTGAATGAGCAGTTTTTTAACTTCTAGAAAAGGGGATTACAGTATGCAATGGAGATGTGTTTGAGACATCTGCTGAGAGATTGCACTTGCAGGAATACAATTTACCTCCACTTTCTAGGAGTGTCTTTATGTGAATAAGGGCAGGGGAATGAGTGGAGAGCAGTAACTACTCCAGAATCAACACAAGAGTGACTCTCCCATCCACTGTTGTGGTTTCCATCACTGCACCATCCACCTGCTACAGAAACTTTAGGAGATTTATTCATGCTACATCCCTGTCAGCTGGGGGTCTGCAGTTGGACAGGAATGGAAAATCCACAGGAGTTTTCAAAGGTCACAAAACAAAGTCTCTTGTGGAGCTGGGAGCTGAAAAGTTGTCAATGCTAAGGCAAATGTGTAGAGCACTTTATTATTATATTCCATGAAATTTCTGCTTTCTGGTTCACAGAGTGGCCCAGTCAGTTTCTGTTTCTTAAGTGGTGTTTTCATTTATTTTCTCAATGTGTTGCTAATTGGTTATAAAATGGGAAGATAGGCTTGTCTATAGTCATTTGTTTACAAGCTTTTTGTAATTTTCTGGATGTCAATAATGAACCCAGAGGTTAATGCTAGAAACAACTTGAAGTGGAAATATTTTAATCTGTAATCCAAACCTAAATTAGAGTAGAGTGTTCCCACATGGCTTCTGTGTGGTAAATAAGCACCTGTTCTGAGATGGTCTGACTCCACATGTGTGTTAACTTGCTTCATTTTTACAACTAAGTTTTTGTTAAAATGGAAATTATTTAATGATGTTAATGTTAAGCAGCTTATTTATTTTTAAACTGAATTCCTTGCTGGGCTACATAGGATTAAGATCCCCTTCAGTTGCAGGAATAAAATAATTTCCTGCTGCTGATGGAGGTTTCTCTGGTAAATCTGGAGCCCATTGGAAGGAGATGCCTTCACTGCAGCAGGTCTCTCACCTGAAGTGCTGCAAACTGTCTCAATTTATTCCCTCCTCTGAAGGGAATTCTGGCTGTTGGGAATTGGGAGAACAAGGGAAAAGAGGCAGAAGGGGAGAGGTGAGGCTGCTTTGTTTTCTTTTCCACGGACACGTGGAACTTTGAGCTTACATTTCTCCGTGTTTGGCAGTGGGTTTGTGTGATTTGTGGGTCTGTGTGTGTGTGTTAACCCCGAGTGGGAGACCCAGCCCTGCCTCTGGCGTGTGGAGTCAATGCTCTCCTCCCTCTGCGAGGGGATCGTGTGTCACTTCTGGCACAGCACAGATGCAGTGGATCTTGGCAGCCCAGGCTGCCCCTTCCAAGCATTTTTATATAGGAAGAGGCGTGTGCTGGCCAGTTTCACAATTCTAGCACTGCTTTTAACTGTGAATTTCCAGAGGGTTTTCTGTCCTTTTGTCAGTTTGGATTTTCGTTAAATACACACACCCATGACAAATTAGCTGCACTTCTCAGGGATATGTGAATATAAGAGGCATGTAGGCTGACTTGGGAAAATTTGTAGCTGGAGATCATCTTTTTACCACATTGCTCAGAGTTTGGTACTCCCTGAAAAATTCTTCTATGAAGTGGTGAAGAGTAAGATAGGTGAGGCCAAATATTTATCTTCCCTTCAGCAAGAAGGTGCTTTTAGTCATTTTTGTCTATTCTTTCTCTTTCAATTTTCACTCCCATCCTTCTTGTGGAGTTGACTGATATGAAGAAAAAGGAAAACCTGGAAAAATGTTTTCATTATAATTTGGAGGGTTTTCAGTTGACAGTTTTTTTAAAAAATAGCTTTTTGAATTTTTGGCAGTGTTTAAGTTTGGGTGTTTTTATAATAATCTTTGGAAAGTTTTATAGAATGAGTCTTGTATTCGTAAACCAGAAAAAATCAAAAAGTGAGAAGAGAATTGTCCAAGTTTTTTAAAAGCTGGTTAGCAAATGTGTATGCAAATGAGGTTGATGTAAATGGGAAATAGATCTACACAAGTGCCAGTTAAATTCTGAATGGCCAAGATACTAGATTATTAGCATTGCCCTCAACTCTTTGTCTATGAAGCTGAAGGCTGAGTGCCCTTTAAATATTTTACTTGGATTATTTAATTGCATTTATCCTTTCTCAGACATAATTAAAAAGGTGATGAAAACCGAATTGTAAATAACATAGTTATCCCTTGTGTTGGAAAGAACAATGCTCAATGGTATTCATTCACATTAGTAATGGGAAATGAATTCATGTATTTCCTATGCTTGAATAGCTTAATATATCACTTATTGTGGTTCATCATTAAAATCATGGAAATGACAGTGTGCTTTTAAAATCCTAAATGGCGAGATGTGCTTTGATAGAATGAGGCCAACTCGTAAAATCAAAAGGATAACATAATAAATAAAGTTCCAGAAACCTGAGCATGCCTACTACAGCTTTGCCCTGCTTCTGACTGTGGTGTTGATGTTGGCAGGCAGTAGGCTGTGATCGACAACTGGGGAGCAATGCCAAGGAAGACAACTGTGGAGTCTGTGCAGGAGATGGCTCAACGTGCAGGCTTGTGAGGGGACAAGCTAAGGCACATGTCTCACCAGAAAAAAGTAGGTTGCACCCTGATCCTGTGATAATTTGTCCTTGACTGTATTTCCTGCTTGTATATCAGCATGCATATTGCAGTGACCTTTTAACTGTATTCTTGTTTGCAGTTTTACAAAGCTACTTAATTCTGAAGTCTGTGCTAGATCAGTCTAATTCTGAAATTCCGTGGGGGATACCACACATTAGGGTATAGCTAGGAAAGAATTTGAGATATGCATTTTTTATAGAGCTACTCAATTCATTCTATCAGGAATAACCATCAAGATGCACATCTTATTTTAGAGGGTATCCTCATGTTGCAGTATATGTGATGCTGCAGCAGTGTTTTTAAATCATGGAAACATCTTAGAGATGGTTTTATGGAAATAGTGGCCTTTGCTTGAAAGTACCTGGTTTTCAAATTAACTTTGATTTTTTGATTTTCCTTTTTTTTTTTTTTTTCGTGGTGTCTGAAGACAGTTGAATTTCGAGGGCAGGTTGGTTACTACTTGTATGATACAGAAAGCACAAAGTGAAAGGGACTGATAGTTCCATCTCATTTATGGGTGTTTGGCTCAAATTTGGCCATTCTTTCTCAAAATAATTAGCATCTTACTGGGAATAACTCTCTAGATCTCAGTAGTATTGAAAATATAAAATATAGAAGAGGAAGGGTATTGGTATGACTCTTTTGATATGCAGGCAAGGTTTTCCATACAAAGACTCACCTCTGGCTCTGGTGCTCTCCACCCTCACAGAGGATGCTCCCTGGAATCTCACAGCATGTGTGTGTCTCATGTCTCTCACAGTCCCACGTGTTTATCATAGCAATAGTTGTCTCACATAATTCTTTCTTTTTCTGAACTCACACTCAGTATTTGTCAAGAGCACTTATCACATGGAGATGAGGCCTTTGGGGTTAATTACCTCCCTGCAAAGTCACCAGAGAGAAGGGTGCTCTTAAAGTCAGTGCTGAAAGTTCAAATGAACCAGTTGTTTGTTTGTTTGTTTTTTAAATGGATGAGCACCTGCCTCTGACAGCTGCCTATATTTTAATACTGTTGTATTTCTGCCTGCAAAGACTTCACTTGTGCCCTGATTTTGAAAGATCTTTGTATATTGAATGATGCTAAAATCTTATTGCAGTATATGTAACTGTTCCCAGGGGGTTTTTAATGCCACTGTTTGCAGTATGCTTCAGTTTGGATGAAACTTGGAGCAGTTTATTTGTTCTCTCCATGACTATTGCTTTGCAGTGGGATGTCTTGTACTGCCCTGCAGGGGTGTTGGGTACCACTGTGCAGGTGCATAATTTCTGTAATTCAATACACATGTATAGCAAAGACAATCTAAATTAAAAAGTGACTGGTTTTGTGGCAGCAACTTTTAAAGTCACAGGACAATTTTGCACAAGGTGGTCTATCACTGTTAGCCTTTGCCTTGTTTTGACTAGAGGTATTTTTTATTGATGGGAGAATGTAGTTCAGTAATTCATAAAATTTTTCATCCTGAAAGACTGAGAAAATGTCTTGAATGTTTACAGTGAGCTGAAAAAGCATTTTCATGGAGGACCACTTTTTATTCATTTGCCACATCAAATGCTCAGAGCTTCTGGTCAGCATAGAGCAAGCACTTGTGAAGCAGTGAAGATTGGATAATATTTTTGTAGTGTCTCTAAGCTGCATTGGGTTTGTGTTTCTAGATATAGATAGGTATGCACAAAATTGCTCTCTCCCTTTCTGATGTGATGGAATTGAAAGGCATTGCATTGTCTGTTCCAGTTTTACTGCAACAGAGATTCTCCTGGAGAAGGATTCCTGGGGACACCATAGCTACTTCCAAGGCAACCCAAAATAATCTTTTTGGTTCTGTGACTCTGGTTGGATAGTTCATCACAAGTGAAATAAAAAGTTTTGCATTTAATAGCTGCTTAGAAGTACAGTAAAGACAGAGTGGTAAAAGGGATCTGGTTTTGAAACTGTCATTTTGTGACAGAAAATATTAATTTCACTTGTGGCATTCTGGCTCTGGTAAGAGCTGACTGCAGCTGACATCTCCTGGTGGAAGGTCTCCCATTGCCTTGAAGGTTATGAAGAATGCCCCTGGTTCATTGTTTCCTCTGTCATAATTCAGTGTCTCTTTAAGAGTCCTTTAAAATTAAAGGCCAAGAAAGACTGTTCTGAGGAAAGATGTCAGTTTTGCCAAGTTTTGGGTTTATCTTGCACTGCAGCAGGCTGGATGATATGAATGAATTACCACTGGCATAAGCAAAGCAGTACACACGCTACTAAATTCAGAACTTGATGTTTTTCTTGGTATTGTGACGGTGCCAAAATCTTTTTTGGGTCAAGTTGTTCAACATTATGCAATGAATTCCATATAACCACCCTGTGTGTGAATGAAATGTGGAAATAAAGCCGTTCTTTCTTTGTGGTAAAATATCAGTGAAGGGAGGCACATTATCTTCCAAAGAGGCGTTTGGAAGCTTTCAGGACCAGTGTTGAGAAAATACTGACACATGACAGACATGTATTTAAGAGGGAGCCTGAGGCTGTGAGCAGGATGTAAATTTTACTGTTCAATGAAGCAAATTAAAGAACTGGAAGGAAAGCAAGAGCCAAAGATTTTAGTGTAAAAAAGAGGCATTAGGGAAAATAAAAGTGCTTGGTTATCTTAGTCCTTATTTTAAAACAAAGACATTTAGGCATTGATAGGAAATGATTTCTCATGAAGGAATAATTTTGTTTTATTATCTTTTTTATATATTTTTACCTTAAATTAATTTCTTTGATCAGAAAGTTAAACAGCACTGAAAGGGAGTTTACTGTTTTGCAAATATGAAATGAACAGTCATTTCAAAAGTTCTTTATTTTTTCCACTAACGCTTAATTGCCTTTGAAAGACAAAGTAAGTTAAACTTCTGTCAGCAAGCCAGATTCTAACATTCTGGTAAAATGATTAAAGGTTTGACTAATGATATTCAAACAAAAAGTGTAATAGGTTGTAAAATGTACCATCCCCTTGGGAACTGATCTATCATGGGCCTGATGTTTCTGGTGCTATATGCATGGAACTCCCATTAACTCCACTGCACTTCGTGCACGTGGAAAAATTGTGGGATTGGGCCCTCAAATCTCCTTTCTGCACCATTGTTGGCAAGAAATGGTAGGAAAGTGATCAGGTTCTGATACCAATGAGAAGAAAAGATGCTGGTTCAATGTGGGGTGAAGTTGAAGGCACGAACTTGTCCTAATCTGATTTTATTTGGTTCCCGAACTGCAAGCTACTTTCAAGCTTTACCTTTTTTAATATTTTACTAAAGAACTTCTTATAAAAGCTTTCACTGGTGATGGCTTTGCAACTCTTTGGATTTCCTTTTGCCATGTGCTTTATTTCCTGTGGCACTTGTGTAATATACCATTGGTCACTTCTTCTCACATGTTTGATGTTATCATCCCCAAGCATGCTTAAGCAAAAACCTAATTTCACTTTGGTCATTTATCTATGAGCTCCCTCTTCTGTGCCAGCAGCCAGCTCAACTTTGTGACAACTTTCTGCCTCACATTTTTTTCCCTCTTTGAAGTCAATACACGTGGAGCTAGCAACCCCAATTGTCGAGGTTGCCTGATATTTCACTTTATGTGAAGGATTATTTGCCAAAATTCTACAGTTGTTTCAGAAACTTCTCATACCAGGTGCTATGTGTTTTGGAGAAAATTCAGCCAAAACAACTCAGCATATTCCAAGGACACAGAGGAGAAAAACATGTTGTTTCCCACTGGCAAAACATTCTTGAAACATTTTCTTTAATATGTCTTAACATCCCCCCATTGTTGGACTTGATCACAGATTGGGGATTTGAAATTTGGCAGGCAATGGTCTTCTGGTCATGGATAAGTCTTTTGCAATGTCTGTGAACATCAACACATATTTTACTACAACCTTTACAAAAACCCCCCAACACTTCCTTTAGTTTCTGTGGAATCTTCTTGGATGTTAACAGCTGAAATATCTGAAAACTTATCCTTTTAAGTGTTCTCTAGCTTTGTTAGAATTCCTAACTGCAAGCAGATCACATGTGTGCAGCCTCCTTAGGATACATTCACGTGCTGCTCTTCTAGAAAATAAGCTATTAAAATTTTCCTCGAGGCTGTTCTTGCTTTCTGGTTCACTGCAGTGAGGAACAGGTGCCACAGGATGAAGTCTGTGATGCCTCCTACCTCACATTCAGGCATTCAGAAGAGATTTTGTGAGATTTGAAGGAGATTTTTCCAATCTCCTGAACTTCAGACCTATGATGGGGAGTGATGAGATCACAGGAGAGGGAAAGATGAGATGAGCTGAGCAGAAAGATCTGCTGTTAGTTTGTGCAGTGGAGATACGAGGAGGTGGGTGGAGGATGTGGGACTGGCTGTACAGACACACTGAGTCCAGGAAAAGAGGAAGAGAAGAGGGCTGAGATTAGATAAGGAAGCTGAGTGGGAGATGGAGTCAAAAACACTTGGAGAGGAAGGGGAGAAATCAACCCTGTGTAGAGCCAGAGGAGGGAAATGGGACTGGTTTGGCAGGAAAGCTGTGTGTGGAGAGGGATAGCATGCCAATGCATTAGCATTTCAGTGTGGATAAGGAGCATGTTTTTGAAGCAAATTTCATCATGGCCCTAACATACTGTTCATCACTTCACATCACAGAGATTTATACTCTTGGAGAGTATAAATTGGAATTTTTTGAATGAAGCTAAACCAGAAGATGTGTCCCAGAAAAGCACCTGATGTTCTCCAGCAGGTACAGAGTACACAGCCTGTGGGATCAGATTTGAATTGGTCCCAACGAGGCACCTGCAGTTTTGTAGTGTGGATGCTGGATCTTCAGCGCCAACTGTTTCAGTCTAGACATCCCTTTAGTTTGATTGGTTTACTTGGGGCTGTTATTGGTAGTATGAAGCCTCCTTCTTTACTTTCATGGTCTCTTTTGTCTTGAAGAAATTTCTTTGTAAGAGCATTGGCTATTTCATTACTTATTTTGCACTGCATTTCCTGAAGATCCATTTTTCTTTGAGGGGCTGCTTATCTTTTATGTTTTCTCCAGTGAATGTATTTGGCTTTCATTAGGCAAGGTCAGCACAAAGCCCAGCAGCAGTGTCTTCTGAATTTATGACTGATGCCAGAGTGGATGAGGGAAGCCACTGCAGGAAGACTTCAAATATTTTGAGATTTTTAGTTCCTGTGTGCTGTAGTTGTTCCTGGATTATTGTTTGTACTTTGAGAGCACAAAGGTCTTCGATCAGGACCAAGGAAGCAGCAAATAAGTTCTAGGCAAATACATAGAAAGAAACATATTTTATAGACCTGAAATAAACCCTCTGGCCTGCTATGAGGGGAGAGAAGGAAAAATCCCAACTGGCCCATATGTGAAGCAGTAAATGGGTCCACCATGGCCCTCATGGAAAAATAAGTAAAACCTGCTGAATTGGATTGAGTTTAGGAATGTGGCTCCTTTATTTTGATCCTGGGGATTAGCTCCCAGTCTTACCATAGCAGGGAGTCTGATCTTGCTCTCATTGAGATCCAAAATCTAAAGCCACATTAACACCATAGAAACAGGATCAAACCTTGCCATCTAAAGTAAAAGCAATCCAGGAGCTTAATCAGCAAGTGCTGTGTGTAGTGTGTGCACACATCTGCTGAGAGAGGAGGGAGATGACTCACATGCTGTTGGGCATCCCCACCCTGGAAGCAGTGTCAGAACACAGAGGCAATATCTCACCTGTTCCTCAGTTTTTAAGGCGAGCCTTAATCTGAGCTCAGTTGTTAGAGTCTAGTGTTTCTGCATGTTCCGGATGATTTTAGGCTAATTTGTTTTCTGCTTTAGACAGAGGTCAGCAGCTAACTTTCAAAGAGACAGAAACAATTTAAGGGGGAAAAAAAAGATAATAGAAAATTCTCAGTATAGGTTTCAGGGTAGCAATTTCCCCTTATGTTTTTGTATGAGTTCACTGCTTTTAGCAGTGTGGACCCTACTGATCTAATGGGAAATGTACAGCATGACCATTTTAAATGGGTTTGCTGAGCCTTGTGTTTCTTTAAGAATATGAATTACATTCAGCTGAGAACTGGTGACCTTTGGAATATATAGTTCTGGAGCCAGACCTGGACAACCATAACTATTGTTTCAAAGCTGTCCCTAGGAGATGGAGGAGTCCCTTATGGTCAGTTCTGTCCCGTTTGTTCCAAATCCTCATCTCTGTTCAGAAGTCCGAAAATTTCACATTTATTTTTTTCCTATAATTTACTTCCTCTCAAGGAAGGACTGCCCTAAGTCATAATTATCTTAGGTTACAAAAATCTCCTGCTGTCAGACTTCTTGACAGGTCTGTGGGCTGCAGAGGCTGACTGCTGCTGTGGTGGCGAGCTCAGTCATCTCTAATGCAAATAAAACACTTTCTGGTAATATTGTCTCTGCCGCAGAGAAACACCAAATTTAGCACCCCCGTGAGACTTTTGGACCATATCAGAGAGCGGTGAGGTGGGGGTGGAATGTCTGTAGTACTGCTAAAGGAATGTGAGGCATCCCGAAAAAGGGATCAGCAGGGTCTGCTGGGGCGAGCGGAGCTGCCTGTGGGGAGCTGCAGGAAGCACAGCAGGACAGCCCTGGCTGTTCTGGAGAGGAGCAGTGCTGCACATCTGTGCACATCTGCAAACCCAGGCTGTGTCCGTGCAGCACGGGCTGCCCTGGGCTCCCTTTGGAGCAGCAGTTCCTGTGCTCTGAGCTGGTCCTAATCCCACTTTCACTGGGGTTTTGTGCTGTGACTGATGGCTGGTTGATATCAGGATGGGACACAATTCCCAACCCAGTAAGGACAGCTGGGCCCCTCAAACCTGCTTTCTCTCAAATACTGTCGAGCACATGTGAATTCAGTAGTTATTTCCTTTAAAGATACACACACCCACTACCTCGTGGCTATCTTTAGCAATTCCTCTAATGAAAAACCAAGATGCAAAAAGATATTAAGTGGTTCGGTAGTTAATGTTTTTTCCAGGACTCCTTAGTTGTATTATTGTTTTACTGTAGTATTTTTCACTCTGGTGGAATACCCAAGTATGAAATTAATAAAGATCATATTTTATTGCATCCAAAATAAATTGTTATATTTAAATGTCCTTCCTAGAAATTGACGATATAAAAACTGTAACATAAGAAGGTGTTTATTTCAGAAAAAATAATTGCAGTATTTGCTTGAAGTATTCTGAACATTTGGCAGGAAATCATGCTTATGCTAAGGAGATGTAAACCAGAAGCTGATAATTTAGCATCTACTATAAAGAGGTCTGGTTTAAAGTGGAAAGAAACATTTTTCAACTATTTTTTAGTTAAAACTAAACTCAACTATTCTTCCTCTAAATATTTTATGAGTAATCCTGGAACCAGTGTACCACTGACCTCCAAAGCACGTTACTTTTTGGATCTGCAAAAAGGAACTTCCTCTGCAAGGCCACTGATGAAGTTACACTGGTTCCATCACCAAAGAGAGAAATCCTGTGCAGGGCTACCTGCAGTGGGCTCGTGTGGCAGCTCCTGCCTTACAGAGAGCTGGGCAGTGATGGAAATGGGTGAGGAAGCATTGATGCTTTCCTCCTTGGATGCTCCTCTGGTCCTTCTGTGGGTATCCCTGTGGATATTCTTCTCTGAGAGCTCTGCTTTTGTTGGCCTGGGGGTCTCCAGTCTGTTGGTTTGGTAACTCAGTTTGCTCGGGCAAATCACAGACTTCCTATGTTTGAAATTAAAAGTAATAACTTTCTGCCTTTGTAAAATGCACTCAAGTTAAGTGTGTTGCACTTTTATATATGAAGAGGCCTTTCAGGCAGCCAAAAGCTGTTTTGTATTGACATGTCCTGTCGGGGGCTGGTTGGGTTTATAGTTAATTTTAAATTGAGCCTCTTACTGGAAGAAATGATCTTATATGGTAAGTTAGATGCAGACACTGTTATAACATGTACCTTATACCTATTATATATTCGGTCTTAACTGGTCTGTAATTGGTTAAGGGTTAGTGTTAAGTAGATGATTTATTTCCTGTAAGTCCTGCCACTTATTAAAGTTGTGACCTGCAGCAGGAAATGAGGTGTGGGCAAAATGAGACTGAACAGCTGCAGACTTTTGTAAGGGGGAAGGACTACTTAGCAGATTCCTTATGTCAATTCAGTGATTAGGAAATAAAACTAGGACAACAGAGTGTAAATATGTTCCTAATACACTACTGACATTTCAGTTGTTATCAATAATAGCAAGTTATTTTCCAAGAGCAAGCAAGATTTACAGGTTCATTCATAGAATAGTTGCATGACATAGCAAACAGATTCTGTACACTGTACTTAATAAAGTAACATATTATTTTAATAGAAAAATTGTGAAAGCTGTGAAATATTTTCTTAGACACGTTTGACAGTTTTCAGTCTAAGTGTGTGATGTACGAATTCCCTGGCAAAAGATAACTTCTGAAATGGTTTAATTTTCCTAGGGGAAGAAACTGTGATTGCTGTACCACATGGGAGTCGCAGTGTGAGAATTACCCTGAAAGGACCAGCACACCTTGGTATGACTGAGCTGTTTTATTTATTTATACATAGGCAGAGATAAAAACAGAACTTGGTATCTGAACTCATCCAAACTTTGGTACTATGGGTAAGATCATGACCTGATATCTTGATTCCTCTTCCCATCTTTAACATCCAGCCTGGAGATAGTTCTAGAGAACACTGGAAAGTCTACTTGGTAAAAAGAAATAGAACACACAGTGGTGGTTTCTGTTCCTTCTATTTAAACCCATATAAGGTGTCTCAAATACAGTACACTCTTAAAACAACATGCAAAAAAAAACCAAACTTCCAGAGGATTATGTGTGGAATCAACAACCCTTGCATAACTCAGCACCAGATTTCTGCTGAAGCCTCTCACAAGTGATCTAGGTGCAAATGAAGTAGGATGAACAACTACAGAAATCCTGTTTCTTTGTAATTCTTTTGGCCATTATCTACCACCAAGGAGAAACAGTTTGCTATTCTGTTAGACAATTGGTTTCCAATATTTTCTTGTAAGGCTGATGATAGTATTTATGGTGATTTCTTTATCCATGGGCCTAGTTTGCATAGAGAATTAATGGTTTCAATGGTGAGTGGTGCAGCCACACCAAGTGATGAAATAAACTATTCATCTAACTTTGAACAATTTTTTATTTGTAGAAGTGGCAGATGTAGTCTAGGTCATAGAAATAAAAAGAACTTCAGCTCTGAGATATGTAAACAGAACTAAAAAAAGCTTTTTATTTGAAAATTGCTGATTAGTTTGTTTGCTTTCAAAAATATATTGTCACATTCTTTCAAAGAGAAGAAATGCAATAAAGCTCCCACTTCAGAACAGCTCCAGAGTGACAACGACTTCTAGATATACCACTGATATAAAAAGTATACAAAGCTGAACTTACATTGAAATAAATAATATTCCTTTAAATCTTTTGCAGAGGACGTGTGAAGAAGTGATCCTGACCAGGTCAGGTCAGGGCTCTTGGACTTTCTTAAGTAGTTCTGCAGAAGGAAGTTGTTTTTTCAGCTTTGTACGAGGAAAAAGTACTAGATTGAGTGGCTCCTGGGGGATTTCTGGAAAGCTCCTGAGGAATGCAGCAGCAACTCAGTAACTAAGTACAGAGTGCTCCTGGCTTCCTACCCAGGGTGGTTCCATAAAGAAGCTGTGGCTTGGCATTACCTTTGTTAGTTCTCTCTCTAGCTGGATGAGAATTGTGAAATGTTCCTTTAACCACTTCCACCAGCACATCTGTTTGCAAATCTGTGAGGATTTAGGCTGCTTTTTTTTTTTTTTTTCTTACCTAAAATTAAAATTGCAGAGGTGAAAAACAACTGAGAACTGTTGTGGGGAGGGAGGTGAAAATCGCTTCTGGTCTCCAAGAGCAGATGCTCCAGAGAGGCTTCTCCACCTTCCCACTGTATGTGCTTGTGGGGGTTTGTCAATTAACAGAAGACACCAAATGATCTTCTGTCTGCAACTTCATCGACTTCTGTGTGGGTGTGCTGGGATAATGAAAGCCAGAATTTTAAAAATAATCACCTATTATTACAGGTTCCATTTTGTCAGAGATGTTTTTCCTGGCTTGCAAGGAGTTGAATTTAACAGGTGAAGCAGGGACTACTGATTGTTAAAATTTTATACTGCCTCCTGCTGCCAGTATATATTTGTCCTTCAAGCGGAGTCAGCAGCAATAGCAAATCTTGAAGAGCACTATGGGGTGCCTGGCACTTTTCCCTTTATCTTGTGTTCTGTGGTGCTTCATCCTGGGTTTATGATCTGGTCTTGTTCCAGGAGAGCACAGCTGCTGGACTAATCAAAAATGGAAATGTGGTTGGGTATGTAGTACATAACAGACTCGAAACAAATGCTCTGAGCATTGTTTTGTGACCAGCAGTTAGTGTTTGAGTGAGGACTGCATTTCTTTGCAGCTGGTTAGAATAAGTACTTTGTTTGTGTCTATGGGCACTTTAAGAGAGGCAACAGATTCACCAGAGAGCCAGGATGTTACTTTGGGTTTTTAACAAATAGGGCCCTCCTGTACTTCTGCCTGCTTGGTTTGGTGAAAGATTTGGTGGAAAACAACCAAGTAATTAGCACAAAAATTGGTCTGAATCAAATGTTTCATTGTGTTGGTTTTGTTTTTGATTTGGACTGTATTATGGCTTTTCTAGTAGTTGTTTTAAGAGCATTAAAATCAAAAGAAAGACTGAAAGTTCTCTGAAATTAATCCTCCAGCAGAAGAAACAGGAAAACCAGAAGCTAATATTTTTACAAGTGGCTAATGCTAGATAACTGAGTTCATGAACTTGGGGAGGTTAAATGTTGCTGAAAGGAACTGAAACCTTTTTCTTTTTGTCAATTTTTTCTCAGTTCACAGTGATTTGCATTAGGTGACAGCATTTAGCTGTGGCTTCGTGTGCTGCTCTGTCTTTGACAGAGGCTCAGAGGAGCGCAGTGCTGCCTGTTGCTTGCATTTTGAGAAGAATGATGGTTTTTGTGCTACCTTCAAATGAATCACAGAAAATAAACAGCTTTTGGGCAGCACCATGCCTTGCTCTTTATTCCCTGGGAGCTCTTCCATGCATCTCTCTATACAGTGAGGAACCTGCAGTGGGTTCCCTGTGCCACTGAGAGCATGGGAGGCTTCAGCCACGAGGTTTTTATCCACAGCTGGGCAAGGCATTTTCCATTTTTGTCAAGGCAGGGGAAGTTATAAACACGGATAGTTATAGGTCTTTGGCACTGGTGATTGTCCTGTTAGGCGCAGAAACAGGTGAGCACTCAAGAGAATTCCCTGTCCATGTGACTCTTCACATCTGGAGTCTCAAGGAAATGATTTAGGGTGGGGAAGCTTACTCCTGAACTCAAACTTCCCAGGTCTTTAGTATAACAGGACTCCGCAGAACAAATAAATATTCCGTGAATTCTCTTCTAAACCTTATCTGGAAACCAGTTGATCAAACCTTTGATTCCAGTTACTGCTCTGAAATCAATAAACAGATAATTTTTGGGGGAGGAATTACCTGCTAATAAGCATGATTATGTTATGTATGTGTTAAGTACACTGAATACTTGATTTCCCTCTGTTTTGGAAGCCTGTGATGATAAACACTAAATACTACTGAGCAGGAATGCATCAGAAGTTACCCTTGAGCTGGTGGAGTAGCTCCTCATCTCCCTGTGTGACACAGGGAAAATCTGAGCAGCTGTCCCAAACTTCAGTGGTGTGACCTCCAGAGGTGCAGGCCAGGGCTCTGCAGCTGCCCCTTGCAAACAAACACCTGATGTGCACCCACATCTAGAGTAGCTCTAATGTAAACATGTCTCAGCTCTTACTCTGTCCTTGGTTGCTGAACAATATTCTTGGTTTCTGCTTAGAAGAACAATTAAAATTTTTTTTTTTAATTAAGAAAATTAGAAAAGAGAGTCTTCAGAAATGCAGCTCAGGTCCCCAAATAAACATTTTCAGCATCTTTTTGCACCAGCTGGGTGCCTTGCCTTGTAATCTGAAATGCTAATTTCAAGGGGGTCCTGTACTCCTGAGGATCTTCCTGAGTTTATTTAGAGTGGGAAGTATTTGAGATTTGATTTTGCACTTATTTTAAAAAAAATGAGATGATAACAGCCACCATGCATTATTACTTACTGTTAAGCAGTGTAAGTTTGGGATAAAGTCTTGCAGAAACTTAATCCAAGAATGCTGAGTTCCATATACTTTAAAGGGTTATTTTGTGATGCAATCAGGAAAGAAAACTTCCATAAATTTGACAAACAGAAATATGTAAAATGAAATAGCAATCATCTAAATACTTGGTTTTTTTCTGGGATTAATTGCTATCTATTTGTTCCTAATGGAAATGTGTTGGACAGTGGGGCACATTGATTCCCAGAGATTTACATTTTCTCTTTGACAAAGTACATTTGATTCACCACTAAGTTCATACTCTGTGATTAACATAAAGTCATTTCCTAGAAACAAATCCTTCCTGAAACTTCCTTCCAGCCATGTATGTGATCTTTGTTATACCTATGAGCACAGGGGAACCTAATGCTTAGAAGCTTTAATGAAGGGATAATGTTGGTGCATTTTCAAGGAATTTAATTCATTCTATAATTTCTTTATTCTCTTTGTTGGGGTGCTCCAGAATGAATGTTTATTTAAAAAAATATGAAGGAAGAAAACAGTTCAGGATGGATTGCAGCATTCAGAGTATGTTTTCAGTGCAGGTAAAACCAGATGCTTTTAACTTAAAGTCTAGCCTGACTTAGGTAACATTGTTTAAAGTACCAAAAAAGGCAAGGTAGGGGGAGAAAGAGGATATTTATAGCTCATCAAAAGATTCTTTTCAGCTTGCCTTGAGCTCATGTGAGATTCATGCTTTTCCCATGCAATGTTCTGGTAGATTGTAACCAGACCAGTGCATTTCAAGCCATGCATCTTGCTATGCCTCTAACACTGTATTATACAGATCCCAAAATTCCATCTTCATTATGAATATCTTCCTTCAGCTTCGTCCACTTACAGCTCAGTCAGTTTGCTGGAAGCGATTTAACCTTAAAATGCTTCATCTGTCTTCTGGAGGCCGTGGGCTGTTAGTTTAATGTGTTTCCAAGGAGCAGAGAAGGATTCAGAAGGGGTTTTCATCCCCACCTGCTCTGGGAAAGGACCATCCCTCCCCTGGAGCTGCAGCTGCCCAGCTCCTGGCCCTGCTTGTTCCTCACCTGGGAAATGCTCAGAGTCGAGTTAATGACCTTGGTATGGTGATACAGGGATTGAGGTGAGCCTCAGGAGGGTTGGGCACCATCCAGGCTTCTCTGGAGACCTGACTGCTCGGGTTGCTTGGCTTTTGAATTGCACAGAAGTATGAAGAATTTTTCTGTGTGTTGGTTCTATCCGTTCTGAGTTTCTTTCATCTATTTCTTTCACCAAGTGTTACAGAGCACTTGGTGTAGGAAAAACTGTCTCAGAAGTGCTTCTGGTATGAAGGAATAGTGTGTTCTGACAGAGTTTTCCTGTGTTGACTTGTCTTGCAATTATCTATCAGCCTAAAATCTGAAGCAGTTAATATTCTCACAGATCCTCTGGGTGTGCTCTTAATGCACATATGCAGCTGGTACTTGCAAGGCAAAGTTGTAAACATTGCCTTCTGACTTTCTTGGAAACAAAAACCTGTCTAGGTTTATTAATTCCGTGTTTCTTCTTTAGTTATAGAGTCAAAAACACTACAAGGAGAAAAGGGAGAGCACAGTTTCAATGCTCCTGGAACATTTGTCATTGAAAATACAACTCTTGAATTTCAGAAGAGTACAGACAGGGAAATCATCAAGATCCAGGGACCTCTTGCAGCAGATTTCATTATCAAGGTGGGCTGTGTGAATGTACAAATCTACAAAGTTATTGCAAGTATGTGCAAGGTGGTGGTGGCTGTCCATCAGGTTGTAGCAATACAGCAAAATCTTTTACCTAGCAAGTAAGAAATCCTAATTACAGCCCAGAGATCATTTATGCTAAGAAAATCCAAACAAATTAAAATGTTACGAGATTAATGCCTTTCCTGTGGTGGAAAGTATCATTTAATGGTAAAAATGGCCAGGATTTTTTGTTTTAAATATTGCAGGAAGGATAACAGAGTGACCGTGTGTGGTGGATTGAGCTAAT
Source organism: Vireo altiloquus (assembly GCA_013396875.1). Lineage (NCBI taxonomy): Eukaryota > Metazoa > Chordata > Aves > Passeriformes > Vireonidae > Vireo > Vireo altiloquus. The sequence goes on along the minus strand of VZRF01001113.1, from coordinate 410,932 downwards.
CCAATTGCAGACTGCCACCTACTGAACCTGAGCACTGCTTCCAGCAGCACCCTATGATCTCCCTCAGACACTGCTAATCCTGCCACTGACCATTCCTGGTCCTTTTAAATTTCTTGGATCACTTATAGACTTCTTTCTGCAGCAAATTTTAAAATTTTTGCTAACAAAGAGATAAACCAAAGGAAAACAGTTAGGAACTTTGCTGTTCAAAGATAGATAATCAAATGGTCACATTAACATCTTGAGTAATTTGAAAAACAGAGCAACATTCAAGTGTTTGACTACTGAGAACTTGAAATTTAATGGCTACTCTAGACTTTCTAGAGGTTTTATGTGTGTTGTCATCTTACTCTGCACTGCTATTATGGATGAACTGGCATTTTGAAATGGCATGAGAAGTTAACTACAGTGTACACATGTGTTGTAATGGAAATTTCTTCAGACCAGGTACTCTGGACCAAAAGAGAGTGTGGTTCAGTTCTTCTTCTATCAACCTATCAGTCATCAGTGGAGACAAACAGAGTTCTTCCCCTGCACAGTGACCTGTGGAGGAGGTAAGTAATGGGAATTCCTCAGGAGTGATAACAGCTGAAGATGAAAAGGAGCTGATTTACAACCTTTCTTCTGCATTTTTATTGATTAAATGTTTGTGTTTCTCTGCACACTGGTAATTCCTCAGCAAAGTAAATGACAGAGTAGCAGCTAAATAGGTTGGCTAAGCTGGTAGCAGCATAAGGGTTTTTACATGTTGATACTGGAAGTCATGTTTCTCCAGAAAGGATGTTCATTTGAGTAAGAACATTGACTGAGAAATAAAAACACCACATTCAAAATGAAAAATTGCGTCTCATAATGGATATTTGGGGAAAGTAAGCAAAGAAGCACAATGATATTTTAAAATGAGAATAATCAGGAGATGAAAGCTGTTTCTGGCCTCAGTGGTATAGATGAAGGGAGAGTTTTAGAACATTTAGTTGAGAAATAAGTTACACAGAAAGCAGAATAAGTAAACAGAATTTAAAGAGCATCTTCTATCAGTACCTTTGGCTGCCTGATCTTAGACATTCACTCCTGGTGGTAGCTAGAGCAGTTAAGCACTGCAGCTCAGATGAAGTGCAGCTCTGCTCTGCTGCAGCTCATCCAGCCCAGCCCACTGCTTGTCACGTCTGGGTCTGCAAAAGAAGTGTGAGCTCATGGTAGGAGGAGGGTTTGACACTGCAGATAGCAGTTTCCCTTCAGCTAGCATTCCCCAGGTCACCTGGAAAACAGGCTGGGATGAGGGTGATACCGATGGAGGGATTTTCTGGAGAGTGCAAATATGGTTTAAATAGTTACTTGGGACATGAATAAAGACAGTGAGAGATGTTTAAAGTACAAGCAGAGTCCGGGGTTCTCTTGAAGGACCATCCATTTTGGCGCTTGCACCTCCCTGTAATTTGAAATGCAGACAATGTATGTGTATGAAATGTAGTCCCACAGGAAACTACTGTATCTTATGAGATACTTGGCCTTGTGGAGTGGGATTCTTGCTGGAGCTGTGAGTGGCAATGCATATCCTCTGATGATTCCATCACACTGCGTTTATAATTTTTTTTTTCCTTAACCTATCTGACAAGGGAAGAAGTATAAAGCATCACAGTTACTTTTGAGGGCTGCATGTAAACACTGGATAGCTCAAGGGACGTATTTACCTTCAAAGGTATTGGCTCAAATCCAGCCTTATTCAGACTGCTGTTATGGTTTGAGAATTATAGCTACATGTCAATCTCTTTGAAATTTTCCAGGGTTTTCAAAGCCCTACTTTGTAGCTGCTTGCCTATAATATAAAACTGGTACCTTTGTCAGAGGGGCCTGGCAGTCCTCAGGGAGGACAGGAATGGAAGAAGCACAAAAACTGAGCTGCTCAGTCATGACAGGAGCAGTGTGAGGAATGGCATGTTACTGAGCACGCAGGGAAGTTGTATCACAGCTTTAACCTGTTACCTTAAAGTGGATTTAGTGTCCAGATTGTCTGTTTGGTGTCTGGTACTGGCAGTAAAGGAATGGGTGCTGCTTCTATCTTTAATTCTGTAATCTCCATGTGTTGGAAGAAGCATCTCAGAAAGCACAGCCAAGCTTGAATGAGCAAGAGTGTTTGAAAATTGTTTCTCTTGTTTGCAAGTGACATTTCTTCTGGGTCCTTTCAGTACTGACAAGGACTGAAACGTAGATGCTGAGAGCACTGGAACTGCTCAGTTCTTTATGGTTATCACTCTCATGCATGATGACACTTTGGATCAGCCCAGAGACACACAGCTGAAGCCTCTGATATATGATACTTAGCATTTTCAGTAGGCACTGGGGCTTGTGCTGTTAGTTTGTTGACTGGGTTTGGTTTTGATTTTAATTCTTGTGGTTTAAAACTTTTTTTTCTTTGCACATACCAGAACATCCTTCTCCTCTCTTCAGTTTAAGTCCAAGTGAGCTTTTTTGAATGAGTCTTTTTTTCTTAGCCAAAAAATCAGCCTAGTGGTTTATAAAACTCAGATCCCTTCTTGCAACCGTTCTCCACACATATTTTATTATTTATTTTTCACCAAGTAGTTAGTTCAAGTTTTCCTTTTGTTGGCTCTTCAACTAGGAATGTTCTTGAACCTATTTCTTGGTTTTCTACAGTTCCTTAGCAATGTTTTTGGATCTCATCTTCCATTCCTCTGGCTTTCTGTCTCAAGTATTTATTTCTTTTAGCGTGAATGACTGTGTAATATAGCTCTCCAACATACTGGTAACTCCTCCTTGGAGGAGGGCAGTCACAAGTTGTGAAACATGAACTAGAACCATATGGCTTCATAGTTTTTGCGTTGTGGCAGGTGAGCTGGTGCAGTACAAGTATTCCTGCATCACAAGGAAATATCTGTGCCTTTACTCCTATACTTAGAATATTAGTAGAATAAAGTGCTGGGAACTCATCTAGTGTTAAGACAGGTTAATATAATTTCCTTAACAGCTGAATTGCCTTAAATGAAGGTCTGGTCTTGCATTTCCTGCTCGGTGTTTCCTTGTTTAAAAGCAAACCAAAAAAAGAGAAAGACAGAAAATTAATTCAATGGGGAGATAAAGCTGTCTTACTTTATCTCCATTACAAAAATTAAATTTGCTTCTGCATTAGGTTATCAGCTCAATTCAGCTGAGTGTGTGGACATCCGTCTGAAGCGTGTTGTTCCAGACCACTACTGTCATTATCACCCAGAAAACAAGAAACCAAAGCCCAAGCTGAAGGAATGCAACATGGATCCCTGCCCATCTAGGTGTGTATGGCAAATAAATTTGTGTGTGACACAGTTAGTAAGGCTGGTAAGGAAGAAGGGATTGTATTTACTTAATTTCAATTATTTTTATCTTTAAAGCTACTAAATCTTGGTTGGTTACTACATGTGTTAAAGGCTGGTACCTCTGCCAGTAGATTTGTGGCACTTCTTCAGTGTTGCAGAGTAGAAGATTTTGCTTATGCAGAGATACTATAAATACCAATTTGTTCAAGGGCTAATTCTGCTTAGTCTGTTTCTGAGTAGAACAGCACTGGTATGAGGATCTTGTGAGGTTTTGTGAGGAGGACAAAGAGTTTGCCTTTTACACAGGGTTTAACTTGTTTTATTCATTTGCCTACCGTAAAAGTTTGATTCTCTATTGGTACTGTAGTGTTGACAATTTAATAATTAAATCTTGGGCCTATTTGTTCGGGTTTTTTAAAACTAGGAATTAAAAAAAAAAAAGTTATTCAAAGTAAATATCCTTGTGGTACAAATGCCACAGGATATAAATGCCAAATTGTAAAGGCTATAGTACACATAAATTGTATTGAATTGCACTACAGTATTTCAAACTAACTTTTGGATTGTCTGGTGAGGTTTCCTGGCTGTGCTAAAGAATCTTAAAATAACATCACAGTATCAAGTCCCAGAACCTCACATTAATATGCCAGCTGGCTGAGCTAGAGTTGTATGCAAGAAAAGGAAACACTCTCAATGGATTTCATTTCCTATAGCTAAACTGTCCATTTCCTTTCATTCCTGTTGAACATAATCGTTGATAGTGACCTCTAACAGTTATAGATGTGCAGACTTTCAAGATTTTTTTTTTTTCCTGGAGAGTTGATTACTATATGAAGCAGAAAGACTTCAGTAATGCTTGATGGCAATGGGTGCCAAATGTTCCAAAGCTGGAATGGGAAAATTAGGGGAAAGAAAGGATATAATTATATTTTACCTTGCAAACTTAGTTTATACAGCCAGGAAAAGGAAAGTACTGGATATAATACCATATCTCTTAGCATTGGAAATAAGGCTTTATGCCTGCTCTATGCTATAGGGTTCAAATAAACAGCCCTAGAACGGTCCTAAGCAGCATCCAGGACTTATTTAGGATAAATCCTGTGATGCATTTATTTCACTGACACTCACATCCCTCAGCAGTCTTTGTTACAGATAGGAGTATGTGAATATTTTCTTGTTAATGAAGTAACACAGACCTAAAAGATGGCTGATAATAAATTTCTCTGCTGGAGGCTTGCTCATTTAATATTTTATGGTGGCATGAAGTGGAGAAACTGAATGGTGAATGGTTCATTATCCATGCAGAACAGGTGAGATTATACAAGTCCTAGGGTTTGCCATAAGGCTCTTGTGTAATGGAGTAAGATTCCTTCATTTCACACTGGGAATCACTTACTTCATGCAGGATCACATAAAAGTATGTACTTGATGTACAGTCTTGGGTATGAGAAATAATGATGCAATATTTATTTTTTTTTTTTGACAGTGATGGATTTAAAGAAATCATGCCCTATGATCATTTCCAGCCCCTTCCTCGGTATGTATAATCAGGATAGCATATGTGTCAGCTTTAGCACAGTTTTCACTGCAAATATACTATTTTACAGCTAAGATAATGGAACATCCTTTGATTTTGATTTTTTTTTTTTTTTGGCTATAGAGGAAAGCAATCTTGCAACAGTCTTGTAAACATTTCAGAAGCTTGTGATTTATTTTAGTGTGCTCTGGATGATTAGTTTAAAAGCCAGAGGTTAATATGTTCTCCTTGAAAATACCAATGTGAAGCCTTTAAAATAAACAGTTGTCCCCCTCAGCCTTCTCTGGCTGTAGTGCTGCAAAGAGCATCATCTTCAAACTGCACCTATGAATTCTTGTCTTGAAAGGTTTTTATTTTGACAATGTGAGATTTTATAGAACAGATCTCGCTGTGTACAGGAAATCCTTTTTCTCTTGAATTTCTCTTATCCTTCTCCTGTTTAGATCTACAGTCTATTTATTGACATAAAAGAGGACATGTCACTTTCAAGATACTGAATTGTTGGAATATCTATTGCCTTAAATTAGGTCATCAGAGCACAGTTTGTCACCATTTTTTTTTTTAACGCCTGAATCAATTACGAGGATTTAAAACTTCCCAGGAACCCTTAGATGTTTTATAAAGAATGTTAGGATTAAACAGTATTGAATCACATTTGCTTTTAATGTAAAGAATTATAGTTGATGAGTTAGTTGCATATTTGTCTGAGTTGAACCTCTGCTTTATGATGTCATGTAATGAATAATGTGTATTTTTCTAAAGAAGTAAAGATATGAAGTAATAATGAAATCATAGACTTGCACAGCTCAGTGCAGCTACAGATTACAGCTGATATAAATGTCATAGTTTATTTCTGTAGCAATTTGTCCTTGTGGATCTGCTGTCCTGTGAGGTACTTTGGCTTTCATACATAGATGGGGATTTTTTCCCTCTACGGCTTTATCCTGTAGCGTTCTCTAATTATATTCTGTGTCTCTCCCTTTCCATTTCTTCTGCCAATTCCTTTGTACTTCAGATCTCTCCTGGAGCTCAGCTTAATGTATTTACAGGAGTATTTCATCTTCTGAACCACTTAGGGCTTGGAGACCACTTGGAAGAGAAATTTAATCCCCCTTTCTGTGCTTTACCGTGCTCGGCACGTTTGCATGACGCTGTGGTGAGATAGATTATGTCTGTGATAAAGCTGTGGGCAGGTTCTCTTATTTCAAACACTAAGAATTGCAGACAGAGGCCCACCTCATTTCAGCACCTCGGTGTGTCCTGTCAGAAGGTATCACAGTCTTCCTGGGTGATGCTTCAGAGTAAGGACTGTAAAATAGCAGGCGGCCAAGCAGGAAAGGAGAGAGGAAATGTGCTGTGTTGTACTGGGAGGGCTCGTAAGGAAACACCCCAAAGATGCAGAAACACCTCTTCTTGAAGGAACATCTGAAAGAAAACAGCAGCTGAAAGTTTATCTGGCCCAGTGTGGGTGCGAGTCTTGCCCCAGTGCAGCAGGATTTGCCTGTGCTGTTGCCTGGCAAGGATCAGGAATGCATTACCCCGTGCTGGCTCTGCTTTCTTTTCTTACCTGTGTCTCACACGCTGACCCAGGACTGCTCTTGCAAAGCAGAGAAACCTTTGGAGAACCGAAGCACTGTGGATGTATGCTGGAGCAAGGCTGTGCAGGCTCCTCCACCTTGAGCAGCAGTCCCACATCTCACCTCTGCACGACACCAGGGCCACGTGGAGGCTGCCTTGAGGTCCCGTGGTGGTCACCACTGCCCTCCTCTTCGCACGAGGAAGTGGTGGGAAAGTCGTGGTGCACACCACAAGGTCTCCAAAGAGTTCTCCTGTGGCTAGAGTTGTAAATGCCCCACTGAAATATTTTTACAGATGGAGAATTCTTTTGAAATAAATAGAAAAATTTCCCAGGATGAAAATTTTCTTTTAAAGCTTTTGGAATGCCTCCATTTATTTCAGACTTGTTGGACTGTTGAGGATCCCTTGACAGCTGTGGGTTCTGGAAAATGTCTCCTTGACTGCTTGCCCAAGACCCCCCTTTTCCCCAGTAGCCATGGACCTCACTCCATCTTGAAAATGCTTGTGGGAGTGTGGGATCTGGAGTGTGTTTGAAACTGATGAGATAAAGAAAAACAACTATAAAACTTCATGCTATAAACACTTGCAAGCCTTATATTACATACAGCGCAGTGAGCCTTACATGTATAAATCCATGAGCTGCTAATTCATTAAATAGTTAATTGCTCTTTGGTTGCTGATTTTTTAAAAAGAAAGTTACTTAACACTGGCCATTCATTTAAGTCAAAGAAGAGTGTAACTCTTGCTCTTCAGATGTGTTTTTTTATTGTGATGTGATGTCAGTATCTCAGTATACAGCTTTATTCAGAATGTTTTTGAGTATATACTCCATGTTTAATGTCCCATGGCTTGTTCTGTGTTTCATACTCATTCTTCTGTTGAGCTTAAGCATGACTAATATGTTTTTGTAGGCAGCTTAATGAATTGCTTAAATAGGAAATGTCCTTGATTTACCTGCTGCATCATGAAAAGTAGGTTGCTTAAATTTGCCTTTGTTTTATAGGCCTTTGCTTCATTGACTCTGATATTATGACCTCCTTTGTGATAGCCAAGTTCCTCTTGATTAAGAGATTTTGGTGGGATATTGCAGTACTTGCTGAGTCCATTGTTCATAACGGATATAATTATTATAATGATCATTTCTGAGCCCCTGCAGTTGTAACAGAGATAAGGTTCAACTAACGAGACATTGATGAACCTTAAGATGTATTGCAGGACTCAATCCTTTCCAAGGGCTTGGCTTTGTTGTAGTTTGGTCTAAGACTGTGAATAGAGGTCCATTTTGAAGATATTTCTTCCCAGCAGTTTATTGTNCAATCCTTTCCAAGGGCTTGGCTTATATTTGGGAGAGTGGAGGAAAAAAAGCAAGAGATAGGAGGTGAAGGGTGAGGAGATATTGTTTGGAGGTCATTGGAACCTATAGACAAATGCTTTGATAGAAGCTTGTTATTTCTAAATGTGACAGAAGCAGGATATCTATCAAGCTTCTTCTTTGATAGAAGCTTGTTATTTCTAAATGTGACAGGAGCAGGATATTATCAAGTTAGGGTTTTTTTGAGAGGTGACAGCTTAAATGTGCATTCATGCTAAAAGATGAACACAACTGAGTTTGTAGCCTAAAAACCTCTACATAATTTTCACTTCAGATGGTGCAACATTTTCCATCTTTATTGTAGTTTGGTCTAAGATTGTGACTAGAGGTCCATTTTGAAGGTATTTCTTCCCAGCAGTTTATTGCCTCTCTGTTGGAGACTACCACCCTGGAGCTCTGCTGCAATCTTTTCTTAATCCTAAATTTTCCTTCATCTGTGTGCATTGCCCGGCTGCAGGAGGAGTCAGCCGAGTTAGCCAAAGCAGCTGAGATGGATGAGCAGCTGCATTTTGCTTGAAGCAAGCTGGAAAGTGTGAATACAAGGTCATTCAATGGTATTTTAATGAGGGTGGAAAACTCTTGCAGAACTGCAGTGATGACCAAATGAGTCAAATGGTACCTGCCACAATTTAATTTCATCACAGTCGTATGGATGGAGGCAGCTTGATATGAAATGGCTGGGTTTACCTAAAGTATTAAAAATCTCATAAAAATATCCTTCATGAATATATTTTTAAGGGTAGTCTGAATGATATGGGCAGTGATGAGCACCTGTAAATAATAATGCCCCCAGTCAGGACAGCCAGATTTGTCTGACTTCATAGGATCTTAAACACGTGGGCTTCTTGGCCTTTGACAATGGTAATAAAGGTCTATGTGACCATGTAAATTAATTGTCAAAAATATTCTATTTAGATGATTTAGACTACTTGCAAGTAAATTCATTCCAGTAATCAGATTCAGTATATTCACCGTTTCTAACTTATGTATGAGAATAAGAGTTTCAGTTATGATTTGAAATATGCTTACATTGGCAGTTCTATTTTTCCTCTGATTTTGCACGTGGATTTAAGCCTGGAATGATGCAAGGTAGGTCTGTGAGTCAATGTATTTGTGCATGGTAAGAATCCAGCAACCAAACTACCAGTGAGCTTTAATTGATATTTAAGATTGGATTCAATATTTTGAATTTTTAATAGAGGTTAATGGAACAAGAAAGAGCCTTATGAGTTTGGGTTTTTTTTCAGGTGGGAGCATAACCCATGGACTGCATGTTCTGTTTCCTGTGGAGGTGGCATTCAGAGGAGAAGTTTTGTGTGTGTAGAGGAGACCATCCATGGAGAGATACTGCAAGTGGAGGAATGGAAATGCATGTATGCCCCAAAGCCCAAAGTCATTCAGACCTGCAATCTGTTTGATTGTCCTAAGTGGGTGGCAATGGAGTGGTCTCAAGTAAGTTGAAAAGTTAATTTGGTCCTTTATTCTTGTTTTCTAAAGCCTCTAGTCTAGTGTTACCATGTATTTGCTAGCACAGGACTGTTAGAAAAGTGTAGCCCTGAAAGATAATCTGTAGTACTGGGAGAAGTTTTCTCTAAGCAATTCTGCCTGATATTCAAAATATTAATGTGTCTGTGTGGAGAAGAATGCACATAGAATTCCTTATGCCTGTTGAATTCCTGCTTTGCATGGAGGAGAAGTTAGAGGTCAGGCCCCTTTGCAGTCAGGTCATTTATGTCTCAGTTCTTGATAAATGTAGTATTTCACTGGCTGTAATAGTTAAAGGCATGTCTGTCTCAGGGGCTGGCAGGTCTGCAAGGGTGATTTTCCAGCATTCTTACCTTTCATTACAGTAACAAAAGCATAAGCCAACTTCTCCTGGCTGTACTTATCTGATACAGTCAGATAGCTCAGCACTCCTGTAATTCCTTAGTTCATCCAGATGACATCAATGACACAAGAGTGTAGAAAATGCAGCTCCCCTGACCCAGCTTTAAGTGAAAATGACCTCTGTGAGAGAGTGCATTCTCAGTGCATAGCCACTTTTGTTTCACACTGTTGCCAATCAGATAAACTTCACAGAACCCCGAGAAATCACTCGCATTCCCAAAACTTAGACATTTCTTTCCAGCCTCAACCTTTTCCTCATTCACCTAGCAACGCAGGGACAAATTCATACATCTCTGTGGGAAAACTTTAGTGAGCACCTCACTGGTGCTCATAACATCCTTTTGAGGAGTGTTTGCAAGTGCAGTAGAGAAGCAGGGTGTGAAAAACGAGGTTCACTCTCCTGGTAAAATTTAAAAGTTTAATGAAGGATAATAAGGGGATAAAGATAATAAAGCAAAATTTAATGGTGCTGGCAATGGGTGCTTGACGCTCAGCCAAGAGCACCCCTGCTTTTGTGGGGACACCTTTTACATACCTTTCCTATTGCGTCAGCCTATTGCATATTCATAAATAATTATGCATATTCAAACTAGTTTACGTGTTCCAGGAGCTGTTTAGCATGGCTCCTCCTCGGGTCTGCCTTTTTAGAGCATGGGTATTCCTTGGCTGTGGTTTGAGTCTGTTTTTATTATCACCTCCAGCTTGGGGGTTTGGTCCATGGTTTCTTCAGACAGTCGGTGCTGATAGCTGGCATGTCACTAGCAGGGGTCTCTATTATACATTAATTGGATGCTATCCAGCCAAGCAGGTAGTTCAGTAACAAAAAAGCACAACCATATCAGCTATTTCACTGCTACACCTAAGCTTAGTTAATAGCAGAAATAAAAACTATCTCTTTATAACAGAGCTACTTTAACTGTTGGAGTCCAGGAAAAACCTGGGAATTTTTCCTGCTCCTCTGGGTAAGCTGAGAGCACCAAAGAAATGAGGAGATGGTTGTTTAGTGTAGCACAGAGTGTGGAGTTGTAGTTTTTAGGTTTTGCTATATGTATTATATAGACCCAACATGGAGATTCTAGGATGTTGGCTTCTCTTCTTTCTTCTCCTTCTCTTTCTGTCTTCTCTGAGTTCCTGTGGTTTGTTAATTGGTAGATAGAATTTAGTGTAGAGGAGACATGTCAATGAGGTTGATATTCACTGGTTTTGGGAACAAAATAAGATAGGTAAAGTTTTCTAACTGGTTGATAATAGATATAAAAGCTACCTGCTCCTGGTAGCCATTGCCATTCTGCCCTCGTGTTCCTGGAGGTCACAGCACAGTCTGTGCCTCTGAAACTTTGATAAGAAAGAAAAATAAACAAGCTTTGAAACAGCAGAAAGAAGCTTTATTTCATCTTTTCGGGACACGGGACACTGAAATAAGGAACACAGCTGGGCCAGGAGCCAAGCTCCAAAGAACTCCCCTGACATTTAACGTTATGCACGGACCATCCACGTTAATATTTGTGGAGAGGTGATGTTGTAGAAGGTTTTTGCAGCGAGATGTGGGTGCTGTCTCCGCAGTGCACGGTGACCTGCGGCCGCGGCCTGCGCTACCGCGTCGTGCTGTGCATCGACCACCGCGGGCAGCACGTCGGGGGCTGCAACCCACAGCTCAAACTGCACATCAAAGAGGAGTGCATCGTGCCAGTGCCCTGCTACAAGCCAAAAGGTAACTGGGGTTTTGTCTGGGCCTGCGATTGTTTCACGTTTTTGTTCGGAGAATTAAGAGCCCCTGGTAACCTTTTTCCAGAAATGCCAGAAGCTGGAATTTACTGGGACTCCTTTCAGTTTTGGCAGAAATGAGAACTTTAATTACTGGTGCTAGGAAAAGTGCCCTGCTGATATTTTTTGCTGATAATGTGGCCAGACTGTCAGGAGGGGAATGTGCCAACTAAATTTATATAGTCTGGTCAAATTGGGAAAACTAGAATTAATGAGCTTAGCACAGGGAGGAGGAGTTGTTCAATAATACTTGAAATGGGAATGAAACTCCCTGAGTATCACCTGGCATCTTCTGGTCTGCTTTCATTAAATATGTGAGCATTCACAGTGTGACTCAGCAGCTCACCAAGTTATAATCAAACTACTTTCCTTTTTCCTTCTCCATTTCTGCATATTTAAAACAAAGAATGGAGCTCAAACAGCATGGTGAAGTTTTCTAGTAAATTTTGTTTTATTATCCAGTGTATCTGCAAAAGCATTAGCTCAATAAGTAATGTAAGCTGTGAAGTTCTGAGGTGACTAATGCTAACTTCTACATATTGCTTTGATTTTGGAGCAATTACTGAATGTTTTGGGGTTTTTTTCCCCACCAGAAAAAAGTCCTGTGGAAGCAAAATTGCCATGGTTTAAACAAGCCCATGAAATGGAAGAGACAGTAACAGTCTCGGAAGAGCCAACGTAAGTACACTGCCTTCTACAGGGAAGAAACCTTTCCAGTGTGTTTTGCAGACCTCTAAAATGATTGTTGCTATGCAGTTTGCTTTGACAGTTGGCCCTCCATGGGAGATGAGTCCTGTGGTGAGCTCTTCCTAATTTTACATCTCAATAGCTTTGCTTCTGGAGCTCCTGTTCTGGATGACACAGAGCTACACTATTACAGTGCCCCTATATTGCCCAGGAATTCAAGGGGATCTTAATTTAGCCTAATTTAGCCCTAATTAATGCATGTGGAGGTGTTTCAGCAGATGTAAATTAAATAACTTTAGTGTTATCCTGTTCATAGCTGTTACCTCAAGAATGCAGTGGTGGTATTAAAACTTAAGAGGTGCTTTGTGGGTTTGCCAGGATTTCCTTGGGGGGTGAGACCAATGCATAAAGTGAGAAAAACCTGCTGTTCTCTGTGCTTAGCTGCATCTATGGGGGTAAGTTGTGCTATTTTACATGTGTATATGTGTGAAATAACTGGATTTCATGAGTCCCCTTAAAGAGCGATGAGGTTAAGCCTTGCAAGTCCCAAGGATGAGAGCAAAACTTAAATCCAGCTACACTTGTTCCTGACCCTTGTATGTTAGGGCAGCCACACAATTCCTTATATCCCCTGTGTACATTTCATACAGACACACACACACATATATTTATATGCCTAATATATTCAATATATAGGCAATAAAGTATTTAAATTTCTAAAAAGTATGAACTTTGTATACGGCGAGATTTTGAACAGTATTTGACTGTGCTTTGCTGAATTCTGCACTCATTTGTCACGTCAGTTTGAAATAATTAGATGAGCTTAATGAAGTTACTTTGGGTTTATACTGCTCTGATAGAGGAGTGTGCCTTATGCTTATTTTTCTTCTTCCATCAAGCTATTCCTGATTTTTGGCACACATGCAGCAACAGGTGTGATCATGAGTAATAAAATCTTTACACCTGCAATGACTCACAGAAGAAACCTCTTGCCAAACAGGTGTTTATATAGTTATGGTGAGTGTAGTTTAAACTTTTCACTGCTCCAGCCTCTCAAGTCAAGTGTCAACCTACTGTGAGGGGTCATTTCACTCTCCAGATCAGTGGCCCTGAATGCAGGCAGGGTAGTAGCAAAGATATAAAAATAAAGTGTGATTGTCCAAGGGGTGATGCAATCAAATGTGCCTTTTAAGTGTCAGGATAGCAGAATGAAGGTATATGAGGTCACTTCTAGAGAGGATTCAGCATGAAGCTATAAAGAAAATTATCTCTAGCATTACAAAATCCTGCTCTGGCAACCATGAGCTAATGCAGTTTCTGGGTTTTTAGGATCCTTCAGCATCAATCTGACAGAACAATCAGGGAGGACTGGCAGGGACACAGCATTGCTGGTTCAGAGGATATGTAGAATATAAGAGAGCTGAGCTGGAAACTTTGTCATGGGCTGCCTGGTTGCCTTGTCCCGACAGTGAAAGCAGTTATTCATCCTTCCTAGCTGTGACCCACATATTCCACTGCAGCCTTTCCTTCTTCACTTTGGATGGTTTTTGTCTTTCATCCATGTCCTTAGACTTCCCTTCACGTTTTCCAGAAGCATCTTCACTTAAGTCTGAAGGTTTTCTCCAGCCACTTCTTGCCACGGACCCTTCTCTCCATCCCCTCCGTCCCAAGGGGCTGCTGAGGGGCTGTGCCTTCCCACTCCAGGCTCTCCAGGGACACAGCTCTAACACTGCAGCCAGATTCCCCATTAGTTTCATTTTACTGCTGCCAACTGCTCCCCCTTTAGTCTTCTGAGGAAGCTGGGTAGGGAGAAATGAGAAATAACTGATGCCTGACTTCATTCCTTTTTGCAGATTGCCTGTTGGTCATGAGGGCAATAATGGTTTGCCACCAGGGAGTTTCTCCATCAGTGCTTTAAACCTCATGCCCAAACTGCTCTGGTCCTTCCCAGCCAGAGTCAGATTTTTGGGACAGGGACTAAGATTTAAAAAGAAACTGCGACAATAAATTTTTACTTCTCCCAGAATAAATTATAACAAGATTTTCCTCTGGTTCAGATCTGTTTAACTTTGTTTTCTGTAATTTAGAAATGGCATAGTGATAACTCATAGCCCACCTCTGTCTAGCAGGAGACTTGTGATTTCCTTGGTAAAACACCACCACTTTTAATTTTAGTTATTCTGTTGTCGTCCAAATTTAAACCACAATATGAAGTCTCAACTTCTAGTCCATCCTTTTATGACAACTGTCTCTCTATGCTTTTGTGTGATGTTTTAGTTGATAATGAATAAGAGAATAAATGCAGCTGTGTTTTAGAACCCACAAGAGATGGATGTGCCAAAAGTAGCTTGTGGAAGATAAATACTTCTGCCTCTGTGGTCTACCACGGCTGGTGTCCTGAATTTACATAGAGGGGGAATGTTCAAAAGCTTCTTTTTTTTTTTTTTTATTATTAGCAAAATAAAAAATGACTGTCCTTAAAGTGAGGCCAAGAAAAATGTCGGTCTGACCTTTTTAGTTTTTAGTTGTGGAATGTGATGACAGTTGATACCAATCATTATTTTAAATGTTCTTCCCTCGAGCCTTCTTAGTTACAGTGGGATTCGTAGAGAAGCTCCAGCAAGTTTTTGCATCTTTTTTATTGCTTGTAAGTTAAAGAAATAGACACCTCAACTGCCTTTCTCTGTCATGGCTTAGGGAATAACTAAAATGCTTTCAAAAACTTATCTATTTTTCCAGCAACATGCGCTAGAAAGTGATGTGAAATGCAGTGTTGCTCATAAAGGTTCCCACTTAATGCATTGGAGTGATTTTCACAGACATGTCCCCACTGTGCCTTTGGTGATAGAGAATTACCCATTTCTCAGAGCTCCTTGTCCAAACACAAGCTGGTGATTTTGTCCAACACATTACCCCTGAGGCTGACAGAAGCAGCAGCATGGCTCTGTCCAGAGCAGTTGAGGGCAGTGCTGCAGGAAGGGCTTGGGTGCCAGCATCGAGGATGTTCTGCTCAGTAACAGCCAGCACTTCAGACACTTCTTTAGACTTTTATCCAGGACCCTTGGTGCATTAGGATTGAACTGGAAATATTGCAAGAGCAGCCTTTTTTGTTGTTGTTATTTAGGCATTTTCTGTTTTAACTGAAAGCAAGAATTGTGGTCACGAGGAAAATAAAAATTAAGAGACATCATGTTTCCCAAGCCTTTAGAGAGCTGCAGAGGGCTGCACTGAGTTCAGTTTTCAGTTCAGATTTGATTTGGTTGAGTTGGGCTGCTCTGTCCCAGTTTTATCATCATTAGTTTAGGTCACTGCTTCATTTCCCAGCTCATCCTACACTTGCTTTTGCAGCCTGTGCCAGGTGAATGCACATTTCCATTAGTGACAGAGTGATAACACTGCAGCATGGACATGCCCTCCACTGCATCTGTGGTGTGTTCATTATTTATACCTGCTCAGATGAGTATAGGAGCATTTTAGTTCAGTGTAGCATTGGGAAGAATGACTGGGTAAAAAGGCAGATCATAAAAAGTTGTACCTGCTCAGATTTGCATTTTCCATTTTTTTTTGCAAATCAGTCTCATCTATGAACTTAGAGATTCCAGAAAATTTTCAGTTACCACTGTCCTGTCCATTATGAATTGCTGATGATCTACAAAGCATTGTATACAAGTACTTTGATGCTTCTTCATCCTGACCTGAAATGACTCTGAGTGTGTGCCCACTGAAGGCAGACTGAGTTTACTTCAGGGAAGTATTGTGTCCAAAGCATTACCATGTGTATGCTGTGAATGCCAAAATACCTCACATCTGAGGCTGATGGCGTTTGCTTTAATCATCTGTCACAGGCTTTGGTTTTGCAAGTTCAATATAAAGTAAAGATAAAAAAACCCCTCATCTGCCTGAACTCAAAATTTAGAGAAAAATTGGCTTTCTCAGTGTTCAGTCAGTTCCTTGCTCTGCTTTCCTATTAAGCTTCTCCACTGGCTTCTGTTGAAGGTACTTGGTGTGACTTGAACATGATCATCCTTGGAGAAGTTTTATAGTTTAGGATTTCAGTAGGTAAATAGTCACATGACTAGTCTAGCAAACGCCAAGATACAATAAAAAGTATTTTCTGTGTTCATTTTTTATCTTGCACTTCGCTGAAAAAAATACCAGACACTAATATTCAACAGGAAAACCTCAATTCTAATACAGGCTTGCTATAAGTCGAGGAAAAAAAAATGCTTAGAATTTTCTGAGTTTCTTTATAAATCCGTTGGTTGCTGAGTGAAATGATTGCTGCGGTTCAAAATTTCCTTTAAATTATACAGGATTTCAAAAGAATGCGTTTGAAATACATTATTTTTGGAATGTTTAAATGCACTCAACTAACAGTACACAAAACTCACACTGATCTCTGGTATGCTGCTGTCATGCTTTTACCAAAAGAAGTTATTACTTTCAGACTGTAAAGTTAGGTATGGTTGGAAGATCAACCAACCTTTTTCAACTATAAATGTCCATCAGTTTTATTTTTCCAAGAAGGTACATAAGTATAAATGGACTCAATTTTTTTTTTTTTTACACAGAAGAAGAAGAAAGTAATAATTCTGTTAAGCCTTTGCACACTGGCCTTGATCCAATGAAGCAGTTAAGCACAAGTTTCCCTCTCGACAGATTATTGTCCTGTTGGCTTCAAAGCACAGCTGATATGCTGAAGTTGGGCTCATGCTTAAGCATTTCATTGGGTGGGGGTGATTTTGCCACCCTGGCTGGCTTGCATGGTTGTCTTTGAAAAGACTGTGAGATCTGATGTTCCAGGGTTAAGCTGATTCTATCTGTTGGGGTAAGAGAAAGTCTTCCTTTGCAGCTTTTCCCACAGAATATTCATTAGAATTCGCTATCAAAAGCATCTGGATATGGACCAGCTGTGCCATCAGACTGAGTGGGCTCTTAGGTTGTGCCCAGCCTGGCATTTTCTCAGATTTGATCACTGTAGGGCACAGCCATCCTCTGTTTTGATAGTGTCCTTCCAGTAAATATCTACCTGGCCACCTTGGAAGGTGGTCAGACCTGTGGAGGGATGAGCACTGGCAGCTCTCAGTGTCAAGAGGAGCTGGGGATGGTGTGTCCTTTGCTGAAGCCTGTTGAGGACCAGTGAAAAAAAAACTCTAACAAAACTTCTGAGGCAGTTCAAGGAAGCTTTCATGGGCTTAGATATATTTATCTTTGTAGTGGAGCTGCAAAGCTATTTCATTAACATCTCCTCCAGTTAACCTCTTAACCTCTGCTGGAAATGGGAACAGTCTTTTCCACAGGAAAAAGTCTTTTTTGAGGTCTGTCCCAATCACAGCCTGGGTGACTATCCCAAGGACTGACTTAGAGTATCCTTACAGGTTATCCAGCCATCTGCTCTCCTTTCTTCTGTTTGATTCTTCCTCTGTGTATACTGGCAAGAAATTATTGGCAAGATGATAAACTGTGCATAGAATCAAACCACACTGTTGACATTTTTCTGTGCTTACTGTGTATGCAGAGTGTAAATACTGATTTTTGTCTCACACAACTCTTCTTATGTTTGTAAAGGCAGCTTTCCTGCAGAAAGGGAAAGATAATCCTTTATCTAAGATAAGGGCCAAATCTTTGAATCCTAATTTGGGTCTTTCTTTCCAAATACATTTTTGACATTGGTCAAATTATCCTCCTATATCTCCCGCTGGTGTTTTGATCATCAGCTGCACTTGGACACATAATAAAGAGCAACTGCAGCCTTTTCATGGGGGAAAAAAGTTCTAGGAAATTCTGTATTTGATTTCTTACAAAGTACGCCCCAGAGCCACCCAGGATGACTTTGTTAATGAAATTCAACCCCTTGGCTCTAGTGCCATTTTGAAAATTACTATCAGATATTAATGTGACCCTCAAAGTGAGAGAATATTATAACAAATTCATGACCTGTAAAACAAGATTTTACTGTAGTTCATCCGGAGCATAAATGCTTCCTAATAAAAATGATGGACTGTAGGTCCAATGATGGTTAGGCCTCTTTATTGAAGATGAGAGGCTGCTTGCAAGATTGAATCTGAAGGGCAGCCTGTGGTGGTGTACACTGAATTTGGCTCCATTTGAAAAGTGCTTCTCTTCCCTCTGGTTGCTGACTATTAGTATGACATAAGGTGAGGGCCTCTCAGATTTAAACAGATTGCAGATATACTTTTGGCATGTGCCCAAGTCTGTGTATTTGGGGAGCTATTTTATATTGTATAGACAGATCTTCCTGGAGCGTCTCCTTTTTCTCCCCCACTGAAGGAGACTGAGAAAAGATTTAGATGTTTTCCTTTTTCCTCAAAAAACAATACATCTTTCCCTGTTCCTCGTGATTCTTTCTCCTCTTTTCCTTCACACATTGTCTTGTGTGAATTCTGGTAAACGCTCTGGGATGTGAGAGTCAAGGGGAAGGCTTGACACACTTGACCATGCATTCTATTTAAGCATCAGTAAGGACTGTGCCTTGTCTGCCCTGTGTATAAACACACATTTATGGCTGTGTTTTAACCATGCATGCACAGACACAATGACCTGGAGTGACCCAGAGTGCTGTGGTGATTTGCAGGTTTATCCCCGAGCCTTGGTCCCCGTGCAGTGCCACGTGTGGCAGTGGTGTCCAGGTGCGAGAGGTGAAGTGCAGGATCCTGCTGGCCTTTACTCAGGCCGAGGTGGAGCTGCCCGAGGAGGAATGCGAGGATGTGAAGCCACCAACAGAACGAGTCTGTCACCAGGTGTCCTGTGACAGTGACCCTGTCCCCTACACGCCGGAATTTCCTCACGCTGAAGATGGCAGTGTGCTTTACGACTGGGAATACATTGGGTTTACTCCGTGTTCAGCCACGTGTCTTGGAGGTACCTTTTTTACTTAATTTATCCTGAGTTGTAAGAATTTGGCATTTTTAGGTGTTGTTGCATCTCCTGTTGGTGTTACCCTAAAGTAGCTATGTTGATTTGTGGGAAAACCTGCAGCTCCCAGCTTTCACATATTTTTGGTTGATAATAGAGTATTTCAAACTACTTTGTTTCCTTCACCAAACACTTACTGGGTTAAGTAAGGCACAGGAAGTTGATACAGCAGCTTGCTTTAGCCTTGCTGCTGCAGGAGTGTCAGCTGCCAGGCCAGCTGTGGTACCAGCACCTTTGATGCCTCAGTGGTGGGAATGTTTCGATGATCTACCTTTTCACAGGAACCAAAAGCGTTTCAGAGTAAAAACTCCCACATTTACTCCTTCCCTTCCAAAATGCTGCCATTTTCTGCAGAACAGTAGGAGCACAAAGTTGCAATTAGGGGGACTTGCTTCCAGCCTGACGGGTGTGAGGATCAGAGGGGAGCTGGTCTCGGAGCTCTGTACTCCGTGGGAGCTCTGTGCCATACATCTGTCTGCAAGTAGTTAGGCACATTCCTTCCTGGATGTAATCGAATCTCCCTGTCGCTCTAAGTACATGTTACCAGACAAGGCTGCTGGTGTTGCTGCTACTTACTGTGCTTTGGGGCTGCACACAAGTGAGTTATGAAGTGTTAAGTGGAGGCAGCGGAATTGTGAGCGCACCTATGTATGACAGGACTGCTGACATCAGTGGGAAGTGAAGACAGTTGTACCCATAGAAGAAATAAAAAATGTGGAAACAGGGGGAAAGAGGAACAATTGGGAGCTGGGGAGCGAGATGGAGCTCGCAGGCAGCAGCCTCCTTTGTGCCATTCACCAGCTCAAACCTGGGAGACAGAAGCTGGGACGGATGCTCCAGGATGGGACCAGCAGGATGGTAAGTGACTGATAGTGCCTCCTTTATCATTTAACACTGCTGTTCGCTGAGGGGTTGATCCACAGGAGTAACAGCATCCATGATCACAAAAGCTGGGACATCCCATTCCCTGTGCTACCTGCAGTGGGCATTATGGCTGCAGGAGGAGAGACTGACTGTGGTCCAAGTATGTTTGTATAAACATGAGATGGTTGTGACAGTTATTGTGGCTGATTGTCTCTGTTTCGACAAATCACTTTTATATGAAAATATAAAAGATAAAAAAGCACTTTTATATGAAAAAGGTTTCGAGAAATGAGGAAATTGTACCGTAAAGCAAAAACAGACCTTTCATTAATTCTAAATTTGTAGTTCTGGTATCTCAACTGATTTTTGTAACATACAACCATTTTCTTGCTATCCTAAATCCACTTGACTGCTTTTTAGCCAATTTCTTTGCCAGGGGTGTTCTAAAACTCCAAAGTGTTTGGATTTTGAGGGCATCATCAGATATGTAGGCTGATATAAGTCGAGGACTTTGCCTGCTATTGCACACGTGCATGTTTGCATTCTGCATCTTCAAGGGTGAGCTTGTCCATGCAGAAGCATCACCATAAAAACTCGCACTTGGTGTGCAGGCTGATGGTAATTTAAGGAGCCTGTACTGAGCACAGCAGATTCATTGGAAGGAACTTCAAAGTGACTGATGAGCAGAATCTTGTGTTCAGCTTAATTTTGTTCCTGAGGGAGCCGAGTATGAATTCTGTTGTTTACTTCTGACCCTTTCACGAATTTCTGAAGTTCCCTGACCCAGAATTGTCCTATAGGTGTTTGTAGTAACCTCACAATTTGTTTGCTATGCAGTAGAAATGACTCACTTGAAGGAGTTTGAAAGAAAGTATCTGTGTATGTTTTTAAGGCTTCTGTGGTATCACTGGTACTGTGTCTAGACATTTTCCTTATGTGATGCTCGTGGGAAATGTGGGAAGTTGTCAGGGTATTTTATCAATGAGCAGCTTCAGAAGCCCCCATGTTGCTATGCTAGCTAGGTGATTTTTTCTTTCTATCAGCTCTGGTCTTCTGGCTGCCTTGGCAAAAGCTTTCCAACAGACCAAAAATTACCTGCCGATAAATAGCTTTAAGGGAACCAGACATCTCTTCTGTTTCCAACTCACTGCAATGCACTAACTAATGATCTCACTGTCTACTATTTTTCCATTGTGTAGTTCAAAGGAGCTGATCCATTTCTGCTAAGTTTTATGTTCAAATCTCGTTTCAATTAGATGAACTCTTTCGTCGCAAGAAATAAATGTTGTCTGAGTTTGGAATAACCCAGTGTAATGTAAATTATATTAGGTACTTTTTGTCTAGCATGTATGCATCTAGCAGTGGCTGTGAAAACAAATTCCTGTGGATTTCTGTATCCTTGGAACTCCCTACCCCCATTTCTTAGTGCTTAACTCTTTCTGAATGAGGAGAAAGTCTGCAGGGTCTAAGTGGGCTGGGAGCTTTATAGCCACTATTTGAGCAGAGCCCGAAGCTGTTTCAGAGCTTGTCACTTGCACCTTTTTTTTAATCCTCATACAGACTAGACTTGTAATTCAGTCTCCTCTGGTCCCTCTGCAAAGCAGATGAAAAAACGCAGATGGAAACCTTGGGGTTTTTCGGGTATTAGACTTAGAGAGAGTGATTTGCCAGGCGTTATCAAACACCATCTTTCCAGTTCTAGAGCAAAAGTCACACCAGTCTTGGGTCACTTGTGTGCTTTCTGCACCAAACCTCTGGGGCTTCTCACTCAGCGTGTGGAGAGCCAAACAAGTTGAGGTTTTGAGAGCACCTGAGTTGTTGTGTGCCTCTTAGCATAATTAATGTTTCCTTCATCAGTCTTTCCATGAGTGTAAATAAAAGTTGTTGATGCCTGTTAGTCATAGGGCAGACATCACCTTTAATATCCATAAGCAAGCTCTGATATATAAAGATCTGTTTTTTTTCTTCAGTGCCTGAAGAGATCCCAGACTGAAAATAAGCCAACTGTGTGCTTGGGGATCTCAAATTTTGCCTTCATTTTACCAGAATGTTTTTTTTGGGTTTCTTTGTTTTTGTTTTCTTTTAAATCTGAAGATCTTTGGCTGTGATGTGAGAGTCCCAGCTGTAAGTTTAATAATATTTATTATTAATACATAAGTATTGATAATACTGTCAGTAGGGAATTAATAGTCATCATGAGAATAAAGATTATGCCTGAAGAGAAATGTTTTTGTTGTAATCTGTAGCATTTCTTTAGTGTTGTCAATCATTTAACTACTCAACAATATTTTAAAGGGATATGTTCCATTTTAAAAAATCACTGAACATTTTCTCATTTAAATATACTTTTAGTTGCAAGAGGCAGATTTTGGTGGTTAAACATTATTATTATTATTATTATTTATACTCCATACGCATAAAAACCGATTATTTGGGCCACCTAAAGCCATTACATTGGCCTAAAAATAATGAGATTAACCAATAAATAACATATGCTCTTCCTGTTATTTCCTCTGTAGCCTCTGTGGCTTTGGTAACTTCAGGGTGCAGTCAAGTTTTGTTTTCAGGCTTTTGTCTGGACCATAAGGGCTGAAAGTTTACCATTTTATTTATGAGAAACCTGAGATTCTTAGGATATTAATGGATTCTAGCCAAACTTGAGGGCTCTAAGCAAAACAATGACCTTTCAGAGACTCGCATATAAAGCTGAGAGAATTTGCTCTCAACTGGTGTTGGAGCCACCTCGATAACAGGTCACTGGAATCATCTGTTTCATCAGCTGCAGATGTTGTTTACTCTCTTGCAGAAGTATAAAATAGATGCTCAGGGATGTGCAGAATTCAGCATTTCTTCTGAGTTATTTCCAGCTTATGGTACATATTTTTAAGAACACTATCTGATGTAAACAAATTATTGTCCTTCCTCTTCCAGGTTGTAGAGAATAGATCCATCTTTGTAAAGTTTGCCCAGCAGCTCTCCACTCCCGTTTTCTTCATACTTTTAAAAATGCAGGAACAAAAATTCTGGGCTTATTTCAAGCATTTTGATCTTTTAACACAGCTTGAAGCACTGTATATTTCATAGCACAGAAAAGATTGTGGAAGAATGTAAATGTATGTGGTTTGAATGCTGGGTTAAAATAGAAAATATTCTATTTCACTGAATAGTAGGGTAATTACTACAATAGTGCATCAGGTTACTGTAAAAATACTTAATGCTCCCTGCAGCATACATAATGTTTTAGTTAAATTATCTACTGTGTTTATAATATAAAGCCAAGAAAGTCGTACATATAAAACTTTGCTTGTTTGAATAATAGATTTTTCCATTTTCTAATCAACATAGAATAAATTTATCAGCGATTGAAGTTCCCAGCTAATGGAAAATTGTAGTTTGGAGTGAGAAATCTGATTAATTGTGACGACATTTTGACAGATAATTTCAAGCAAATGCAGCATCAACTAAGTGCAGTTATTTATTGAATAGTAATTTATTGAATTGAGCTGAGAAGGAAGGAGCAGGAAGGGACTTCGTGGTAGGTTTTTAACAACTCTTTAGTATCTATTTTGTGCTTACAGCATCAAAACAGGGTGCAAGTTTTCTTTCATTGAGGCCCCTGTGGGGAAGAATGGCTAATGCAGTTTGTGCTCTGTGCTTCAGTCAAATTATCAACATTTTCTTCTCTTAATGGGATTAAAGCTGTGCAGGTCTTGCTGCAAGGCAGGAATGGCTTAATGGCAATTTTTAGTCAGACACCGTCACCTGCTATGACATGCCTTTTGTTCATTTGGCTGGCCAATTTAACTTATATAACACCAAGATAAAAAGTTCCCACGACATTACTGCCAATTTAGATGGTCTAAAGGGAATTTCATTTCCTTCCCCTGCTTTGTGAGAGATGTTAAGACAATTCTATCTATTGCAGCAGCACCAGCTTGGAGCGTGGTTTTCTCACAGGAGCACAGGTGAGGTCAGTGAAGTCAAAGCTTGGTAGCACAGGGTAGATTTTGACCTAAATTCAGATTATATGGGTGCTTGACATGGACTTGATTCCTTGTCTGGTAAGGCAAATCTGTTTCTGTCAGAACCCAACTCTAAACACTTCCTTCTCTCCTGTAGTCAGTCAAAAGTGCATTTCCTATGCAAGGGGAAGGGGAAGCTGCTCCTGTTAAATCAACACTTGAAAACTGAGTGGAGAGAAAATTTTTGATTCCCCTACTTTTTAATAAAAAGATATTTATTGCTTTGTCATCTTTGGGCATTTTCATATCTGCATTACAGCCATGGTATTTGTTGTTAAATATGTATCCTCAGCCTGACTAGTAAAATAGTTTTCCCACAATGAGTGTGTTCTACGTTAACATAATTATCAATACTTTGATACAAGAAAACTGAATGGGTTGTCAATCACATTTAAGGTCAGGTCTTTTGTTCTATAAAAACTCATCACTTCGTAGATGTAGTCAAAACATTTATATAACAAGGTCTTTCTGAACTGCAAATGAGTCCCAGAGGGGATCTCGAGGTGTACCAGAGAGCCTGAAAGAAATCAGAATCTGTGTTATTTTGAAAATCGCTGCTGGTTTACCCCTGCTGAGGTGTCTGAAGTAGTTGGACTGGCTCAAGTGGGATTTTGGCCTGGGCTGGCTGACACACTGGACTGAGTCAAAATCATTTATAGATGGAGGGAACATCTTTTGTTTATGAAAAAAAAAAATGACAGTGCTTGTGTACAGGGGAGAAATATTGGCCTGGGGCTGGAACTTTCAGTGTCAGGTATTGCAGCCCACTGGAATAAGAATGGCTGATGGTCAGCAGTGTCCTTACAAAATCACTGAAGATAAGTGAAAGATAAGTAGGAAATGTATTTAAACTCTATGAAACTGTAACTATTCAAGAGCCATTTTTACCTGGAAACAATATAGGTATTTTATTATTTCAGCTCTTTTGTTCTTTAGGATTTTCATCATTAGCGTTGCTTGTATAGAGCATCCAAGATTCACAGAATCCCCCTGGCACATCACAACCTTCTTGTATTTAATGTGCATGTGAGAGAGCTTTGAAACTGAGCAAGGCTTTCACACTAAAAAATACGATATATAAAATTGGATAATTGCACAGGTTTAAAATAGAAGTAGTTCACAGAATGTGTATTCGCTAAGCTGTCTTTTTCTAAAGGAAACTTATATTACATTTCATTTTGACTCATAGAAATTTGAGCATTTAGTAATCTTCCATGCTTTAGTAATAAGATCCAGGTAGCATGAGCTGCAGATCAGAAGGTGCCAAGAATGGTAACGAGTGAGGAAAGCTTTAGGCTGGGTCAGATTTGCTGCCTTCAGCAAAACCATTGCATCTCTTGGCCACTGAGAATGGCTGACTAAACACAGAACATTTCTCCTGCCTGCAGCTTTGCAAGTTTTCTGCACTTTTACAGCAATTTTTTCAGGTCTTTAGCTCTTTATTAAAGGCAAGGTAAGTGAGGAGGAATCACTTTTACCCTGATTTTGGTGATGAATGTAGTGGTTGGCTTAGGACCATTACAGAACCAGCAGATGCAGCCTCAGGTAGTGGCTTGGCAAAAACCCTTTTTTGCTTTTGGTTTTCAGAGAAGTAAAAAGTCAAATCAATCCTTTAAAATATCAGGAGTAAAGTTAAGATATAATTCACGAATATCTTTCAAGTATTAAATATTGAATATGTAAACTATGTCCGTGCTCCTTTTTGCTTGAGATGTTCCTTCTAAGCTTGCTATCTAATTCGGAGCTCAGAGCTTTTTTTACTGAGTATTATTCAGGAGTAAGAGCTCCAGAAACCTATTCCATCCCCCCCGTTTCACGAGTGCTTTTCCCTTTGGATGCAGGCACGCAGGAAGCCATTGCCATGTGTCTGCACGTGGAGACAAAACAAGGTGTCAATGAAACGCTGTGTGACAGCTCCAAGAGGCCACCCCCAATGACTCGGACCTGCAGCACCAAGCTCTGCCCTCCCAGGTACCCTGAGACAACAAAACCACGGCGTGGCAAAGGAAGGGTTAATGGGACTCTAAACAAACATTGGCTTTCCCAGAAAAGGGTTTGGATTGCAGGGCTGTGGTCATGCTTTGGGATGAAATTTCTCTACTTCTCTTTCCAACCAGGTTTTGGGGTTGGGGGTGCTGTTTTGGGCTTGTTTCCTCCTTTTCTACTCTTCATATCTCGTTGATGAAATAGGGAACGTTTTCTGAAATGAATCTCTTCCGTGTTGAATATCTGCCAGAGCTGGGAAAAGAGCCTTAACTCTCCTAGTGGTAGAAGGAAATTTTGAGGAAAATTTCACACAAAAAAGCCAAGAATATTTACTTTTTATCTTTACTTTTTATCTTTACTTTTTATCTTTACTGAATTAAAGAAAATATGAAATTATGATTTAAAAGTACCTTAATTTAATGCTTCTTTACTAGTCCCACGTAGTTGTTACGTTCATTTGGAGATTCTGGGGAAAGAACAAACCCAGTCCAAATCCAAGAAAACTTTGAGGTCATTTGATCACTGGAAAGGGCCATGTGTGAAATTTTGATGTGTACTGCCTTATTTACCCATTTTTGATCTCTGACATTCCAGATCCTTCGCAAATTGTTTCTGTGTGTTTGCAGAAACCTGCTCTTGCTAAATGCAGGGAAGAAGTTAACAAGAACAGGATGTTTTATAGAAAACATATACACATTTAAAGGAAGTTGTGTAAATATGAGAAAGGTCTGTTTACGTATTTACATTTATAAACGTAAACACTGGCAGGTTGCCAACAGGCTGTTTTTTAAGAGGAGCACTCTGAAGGTAAATACTGGACTTAACTTTGTCTGAAAATGACTGCTTATTGTTAATAAATCCTGCATTTGCTTGTTACCTGCAAGTTTACAAATCCAATTTATAACTTTGCGCTCTAGCTGAACAGAAGGGATGTTTTTAGCCATCGACCAATAACTGTGCCTGCAGCTGTGCTCTTTTCCAGGCTCTGTTTGGGAAAGGCTGCTCCTTTCCCTCGTGAGGAGGGTTGCTGAAGGTGAGATTTTTGGCTGTGTCTTTGGGACAGGTGGCAGGGTGGCCCCTGGAGCCTCTGCTCGGCGACCTGCGGGGTTGGGATCCAGACGAGGGACGTGTCCTGCCAGCAGCCCGGGGGATCTGCTCCTGCTGCCCACCACTGCAAAGACCCAAAGCCTCATTCCTTACAAGCCTGTAACCAGATCGATTGTCCCCCTGCCTGGCACGCTGAGGAGTGGCAGCAGGTAGGGCTGGGTGACAGAGTTTGAATGTGTTCCTCTGGCCAGGGAGTGGAAGCTCTCCAGCACAGAAGGTAGCTCCCAACCTTCTCTAAGTGTTTCAACTCACAGAATTTGCACAAACTAGCCCAAAAGCACTGCTTTACACTCCTGTGCCAGTGGGCAGTCCCAGGATGAGGTGGAAGTCCTCATTAGGATTTCAGAAGCTGGATACCACTTGTTACATACACCATCACTCTCCCTATGCTCTCTAAACACAATACCCTTCTTTTCTTTTTTTTTTTTGATGTATTGACAGGTGAGGGACATAGACTCATGTGTAAGATGCATGCCTTTCTCTACGATTTCTGCTACTTGCTTGCATTCAGGTGGTGTGCTTGACTTTTGAACTCCAATTCTCCTCATCCCTAATGTATTAAATATTTTAACAAATTTTCTCTGCCGCTTGATTTTTCCTTTGGAAGTCGATGTCGTTTCTCAAGAGCACAGATGTCCGTGCAGGTGTAAATGCTGTGCTTAATTCTTCTCCTCCTTAGTGTTCACGTACTTGTGGAGGAGGGGTTCAGACCCGCAGAGTGTCCTGTAAGCAGCTGCTGACGGATGGAAGTTTCCTGGAACACCCTGATGACACCTGCCAGGAGCCCAAATTGCCAACCAGTAAAGCATGTGCAAAAGTCGACTGCCCTCCTCAGCTGGTCTTTGGAGAATGGTCCAAGGTGAGCAAACCTCCAGAATGGTGAACCAAAACCCTGCATCCCTACGAAAGCTCTCAAGATTTCTGCCTGGGTGAACGAGCTGTTTGGAGCAGTAAATTATTGCCAGGGCAGCTGGAGCTTTCCCAAGGCCTTTCCTGAGCTAAACTGTGCATCCCTGCCTGCAGCCAGGCTGATCACAGCTCCCCTCCTGGGCAGTGTTTTGGTCCCTGTAATGACCTGCATGCTTTCTGCCAGAAGAGGTACAGATTCCAAGAAGGCAAATCTTTGCATTATTCTGTAATACATCCTCCTCCTTTCCTGTTTAATGCAAGCTTGCTGCCACTCCCCGTTCAAAATGATTTAGAAAATTGAATTTAGAAGCTGCAATTACAGGTTCTTGCAATACAACCTAAGAGAGAGGGTTAAGAGACTTGGCAGAGATTGTTTAGAACCTGCTGAATTGTTTCTCTCAGATACCAGATCTCATTGCTGTGTCCTGCCCATGGCTGGACATAAATACTGTCATGTTATTTTAATTCCTGACTTGCTTGCTGGGAAAACTGTCTTATATTCTTATTGCCTGGAAAAGTGGAGAGAGTTTAATAACTAATATTATAGTCCAATAACTAGATAACACAAAGATTCTTATGAAGTAGAGCGTGTGTATTCTGTCAGAACAAAAAAAATTTAAAAATATAATTAAAAAAAAACCACCACAAAACAAACAAGTTTAAAATTAGCATATGTGGTTCGGAGCACCAAGTTTAGCTTGACTGCATCCTTCCTTTCCCAGTGCTCAGTAAGCTGTGGTGTTGGAATCCAGAGAAGGAAACTTGCCTGCCAAAACCTAACAGCAAAGGGCCAGTATGTCACATTAAATGGATCAGCGTGCAGTGGTCTGTCTCCTTCCCTGCTTGTAAGGTCTTGTCAGATGAGTGCCTGCAACAGTAAGTATGTTACTTTATCTGCTTCCTTGCTGATTTGCAATGATCTGTTTATAAAGAGAAATCTGTGTACACATTAATTCACTCATCTCCCTATACTATCACAACATAACTTGGCACAAACTGAGTGTCATAGTTACTATACCAGTGACAACAGCGTTGTTTTTATTTTTATTTCTGCCACTCAGAAACAAAGGTCATGATCTCAAGAAGTAGTTTTTGAATATATATTAAGTATTATTATATATTATGAATGTATTATTATGTATATACCTCTCACCCTCATTCTTATGCACAATTTGATCTGATTTTTCCTTTATCTTTTACACTATTCCAACTAGAAAAAAAGAGAAAAATTCATTACTTTACCATAAATTACAGAGGATATTAGAAAAGATAAGAATCCAGTTCTGCTGCCTTCACTTTTCATTGTACATTTGTATTACACTGGAAATTTTGCTTAACATGGTGGAATTCAAAACCTGAAACTCTGTGCCAGTGATAATTTTAGGTATAATTTCTATCTTTCCTTGTAAATATTAGAATCCTGGCCTTATTAGCTGTACAGGGAGTGGTGACTATACAGATACTCTTCAAAAAAACTGATGTTTTATTACTGTCTATGTAAGAACCTTTTCAGAAAGATTTTCTGTGGAAATTGTACAATTTGAGCACAATTGGGTTTTGATACTGATGGTAGTTGCACTAAATGTGTGTTTAACACTGATGGAGAAACCTCTCTGATACAGAGTATGTTCTATTACATACACTAATTTAGAAAAGGCAGTCCTAAATGCAGGTTCCTTATGTCTGAACCTGTGCTCCCCTTCCTTTATAGAGGAGAGTATTGGTTTGCAGGTTTGGGGAGCAAGGTGCTGAGAAGAAAGGAAAAAAAAAAAGAACTTTTAGTTTTGAGCTGGGGGAAAACAAAAAGCCTTTATCAATGGTCTGGTTTTGATCACAGGTCCGAGGTAGACATGCTTTGACCCATCTTGTAGGGTTGTGAAGAAATAGCTACTTTATACATTTTGAAGCTTTGCTTTAAATATTATTCGCATAACAAAATAAGAAATAGAATAATTACTGATTCATACATAATATGAAACTTCTTTTCCTGGCCTGCATTTCAGATTAACATGCCAAAATCCTGAGGTTCAAAACTCCACTTAAATAAAGCCCTGTGGACTTTCAGGAATGTCCTTGGCATAGGGTTTAATAAAATATTTTGAGCTGCATATCTATCTGAATTTAATTAATTGTGGATAGTTGAATGGCAGTGGAGCTGCTTTGCAAACTGCTTAGCTCAGACTGATACGAACATTACCATGTCAGCTCCCAGCACAGGGCCTGGAGAGCAGCACAGAGGGAACACCTTCAGCCAGAATGGGTGCAGATCAAAGTCATAAAGAGAATCACTGTCCTCTCCCTCCATTTCCACCACCCTTTGGAGCCAGGAAGCATTTGCAGCTCAGATCTGCCTGGTGATTCTCCCCTGTGCAGGGGGAGGTGTGAGGTTGGCCCATACCTGTGGTTCCTGTTTGGGTCTTGCAGAAGGAGCCAGGGCTGGGACAGCATCAGGCTTTGGATCCCCAGGGCCATGCAAGAGGCATCTCCTCCTCCTGCAGCCGTGGGTTCAGGCTGCCTTGAAGGAGGAGTGAGTAGAAGGCAGGAGCAGAGCGTGGATGTAGGAGAAGAAGTGATGAGGGTGCTGAGGAGCAGCATGGTGTGAGGTGTGAGGGCTGCTGGGGGTTCTTGCCTTGGAGAGCAGTTTCTAAATGTCCCTCCTCAAGGTGATGCTTCTGTGGTTTACATGAGTGCCTTTTTCACTGTCTCACGGCAGTGCTGAGTCATTTTAGACCTAATCTTTTACCCTGAGGCTGGTAATTGTAGCTGTTTTCTGACTTAGTAGTGCTTATTAAGTAGAAACATTCCTGGCTCTGGGCTCTGAGAAATAGGAAATAACACCAGTCTAGCCCTGAGGTCACCAGGACCTGAAACCCAGCTGAAGCTGTTCAGGACCATTACAGGTCACAGATGCAGATGGATTTGCATCAGGTGATAATGAGGTCCAATGGCTCCAGCATATATTCCTTAAGATTTACCTTTACTCTCCCAAACAGTCCATTACCTCAGCAGCTGCAAGACTGAATGACACTGAGGATCTAGAGAATGCATATTTACGTGGCCTCATACATTCATATGACCTTATATATTTATATGGCCTGCCTTCCACAAGTCTGAACTTTGTTTCACTCTCAGCCCTGCTCACCAGTCACCAGTAAAAATACACACACCCTTTAGTGTTGAACTGCTAATGGGAGTTAGTGGTCTGTCTTTTTTAAAGAAATGAAATGGATGAGACTTGTTAACATATTTATAAGTATGCACTGGGTTTAATTCTAAGTTGGAATAACTAGTGTAAACAGACCACAGCCTGAAGTATTTTAATTTGTGTGTTTAAAGTTACACTTACTGTGCCTGTAAGTTGGATTTTGGAAATGGAAGATTTAATACTGGAACGCTTCCCCGAAAATAAATATTTGGGGCCCAATAACTTATTAAAAACAGGACGCTACGTTAATAATTTTAGTAAACTGAGTGCCTAAAACAATTTAATTGTTGTACCATGTGAAATGGTTGGGAGAACCTTGTATCTGGATAACGAATCCCGATTTAAAAGCTGTGTAATTATGAAACCATGATATCCCCACAGGTCTGAACTCATTACCCAAAACATTGAAAATAACCATTTTGTTTTATAAGCATAAGAACGCACTCCAGGGTGTAGTTCCTGTAGTGTACACACTTATTGAATGCTCGAAGCATTTAGCTTTTCACCTATTTCTTCACAGCATATTTGGAGCACATGCATATGCAGCTTTCCGGGTATCATTTGTGTGCCATCAGTGTAGCTCTCTTTTTATTTAAGTACCTCCCAAGTGGAAAAGCAGTCCTGATTTCAGATTCAGACAAGCTGGGAAGTGTTGTGATCTGCGTGTCCATTTCCTGGCTCATCAGCTTGTTCTGCAGGCTCCGAGTTTTCTCTCTGCCACCTACCAAAACACAACTGGGCTGATTTCTAGAACCAACATCATCGTTTCCCCATGTGGCCAGCCCGACCTGGCGTGGAAGGGCTTGGGGGTGTGTGCCCTTGCTGCTGCAGGGCTTTGCTCCTCCCTGCCCAGTGCTCTTTGCTCTGCTGATCCAAGCAGGGCACGATGCCTGCCCAGCCGTGAGCCAGCCCCAAAACATTGCAGCCCCTCCTGTGCCTCCCCAGCTCTGCTGGGCAAGACCTGCCTGTGCTGGTGTTCATCCAGGAAGCTCCCAAAAACCTTCCAGCCTCCAGCTGCCTGCAGGAGCTTCACGGTGCCCAGTGTCTCCATGCCCAGACTGCACCGAGCTTTGTGCTGTTATTGCCTGCTTTTGTCAAGTCATCTGATTGCTATATTCAGCCTCTCAAAGTTATGCCTTATTTCTCTCTTTCCTCCATTCCCTCCCCGCTTTCTTGGCACAGCACTGTCAGCAACTCATCTTTCAGCCCCAATAAATTACCCTCAGCCTATGATTACAGGGTGGCTTTGCCTGTTGCATGTACTGTGTCTTCACTGACTGTTTCTTTCACCTCCTGCGTTGCTATCAGTTTGGCTTGACTCAGGCAGCCAGCACAGCCAGCCAACATTTTAAATAAGAGTCAAGGGGAGCCTTACTTTTTGGATAGATTTGGTCTAATTTAGGTCATTCTGCACTCAACAGTGCTCAAATGTGGGGAAAGTGATAATGTGTTCACATTTTTTTAATTCAGTTTTTTCATTTCCATCATGCCTAGCCTTTCTGAGGCAGCAGTAGGAAATATAACCATAATAGGAACATATATATGGAGTATTATAAAACACATGTATATGTATTTTCATATATGTGTGCACCACCTCTGTCCTTCACATAGGGATATGTTGTCTGTGTCCTTTTATTGTTAGGAGATTTGGGGAAGAAGCAATAGAATTCTTGGCTGAAGGAAGGGAATGTTATGGTTTCATGTTCATATTTTTGCATTTTTGTGACTCAGATAAAAGCTCTGTGTGTTGCAGTCTGACTCGAACAAAGTCAGGAAAAGCTCTTTCAAGCATTCTGTGAAAAGCAGATTTTGTAAGCATGACTGCCAATGACTAGATGCTTTTCAACACTTTGTTTTCTTGCAGAGATCAAGCCCAAGCTTCCAGCAAAGTTTTCTACCCACGGACCTCAGATTGTCAGCATTCACCGAGTCTATATTCAGACTAGGCCGGAGAAGCGCATCAATTTTACCATAGGAAGCCGAGCCTACTTACTCCCAAAAACATCCGTGGTCATTAAGTGCCCCGTGCGGAGGTTCCAGAAATCCCTTATCCGCTGGGAGAAAGACGGACAGCGCTTGCAAAACTCCAAAAGGCTCGGCATCACCAAGTCGGGCTCGCTGAAAATCCACTGCCTGGAGGCCGCGGATATCGGCGTGTACTGGTGCGTGGCAGGCTCCGCACGCGAAACCTTCGCCCTCAAACTCATCGGGACCGACAACAAACTCATCGAACCCCCTCCCCTCCAAAAACAGCCCAGCCAGCTCGGCGACCCCGACCACAACGAGGCCAACACCTTCGGGGCCCAGTGGCACAAGGTGAGCAAAATGTGGCAAATGTGGAGCAGGAAGAACGAGCTCTACCTGGGCGACGGGCAGGTCAGTGATCAGCCGTCCCTGAGGAGCCTGGGAGGCTTTGGGAGCAATTCGGCAGAGGAGGAGTTGGGCTCCCGCGAGTTCGGGAGCAGACGCATGGAGGCCGCGCGGGTTCTGCAGGGCGCCTACAGCATGGAGGCCGCGCAGTTCGAGGAGCTCGTGAGCAACATGAGTCAGCTCATCGAAACCGGGGAGGTCAGCGACGACCTGGCGTCCCAGGTCATTTACCAGCTGATTGCAGAGTTCTCCAGGCCTCCACCGCCAGCTGCTGGAAGGTGGAAAGGGGCCCGGGATGAGAAAGTTGCCTCAAAACTCGCAGGCAAGTCGCCAAACGGATCTGAACGTTTCAGCGCAAAAACAGCCGATAAGTTGATGTTTGACCAGAAGGTTCCAGTTATTGTGAGGCAAAAGGAAATTCCTCAAGTTTCCTTCAACAAAACAGTGACTGTACGAATTGGAAATACAGTTTTTCTGACCAAGAATACTCATGCTGTCAATCTACTGTGCGAAACAGCTGGTATTAGTGAAGTGAAATATACTTGGACAAAAGATGGCAAGACATTAAAAGCCTCTGAGAAGTAAGTAAATAGCTTCTCTTTCACTTTTGAATGAGTTATTATGTCCCTATCGACGGAAAAAATCCACCCTGCTGTGCAATATTAGAACATACTGTTGTAAAAGTGAGATAAGCATGGCCACTGGGCCTTCCATCTTTTCAGTTGAGCAATTTATTTTTAGTCTTTCGAGTGTCTGTCATGTTGTTTGGCTTTACTAACGTCCAAGTGTTTGTCCATTTCCAGGATACTACATAGGAGGATTGCCTATTTTTATAAGGTGAAGTGTTTTGGATGTCCTGGGAGTATTTTTTGATCTGCCTTAATAATTTCATCTGTGTCAGAAAAAGAGCAGATTTACCCTCAAATTAGAGAGGCTATTGGATTCATTCAGATACTAAATATGGAAAAACATTAAGAACATCTGCCATGGTATAGATGAAAAGAAATCTTAGCTCTTACTCATTTTAAGAAGAGAAAATATCACTGGTACCCTCACCATTCTTCAACACACTGCTTATGTATAACTGGAGCTGCATAACTTCAATTGAAAAAGAGAAAAAATGAGCTTTTATGGATTTTATTCAGTACTTTAAAATATTTCTTTTGAGGACAGTGAAATTCCAAATAATGAAGAACTTGTATTACCACCACATTTGAGAGCTGACAAAAGAGTGCAGCAAGAATTTGTTACAATCAGATATTTGCTCAAGACTGAGTAAATACTTCTACTTCAGTGCTGATAAATTAGAAGCTCACCTGATAATATTAACATTAACTTGGTGTGTGAGCCTCTTGGAATTACAGTTAGCTCTTGAGTAATGAAAAAACCGCTTCAGAAATGATAAAGGCGCTTTTGGATATTTCTCAACATATTTAACTGATTAAATGCACTGCCAAGAAAAATATACTTCTGCAGGGCTATCAATTAAAGCAAAGGCACCAAAACTAAGCCATTTAAAAAAGTGCAAATGTTTTTGGAACCATGTAGCTCCCACCAGTTATGTTTATTTTGTGAAATGCGCATAATTTTCCATTAATTTGTAGCAAGTGATACTTTGATTTCTTTGGACATGATGGTGTTTTGTTTATTCACGAGTGTGTTTGCTTCCTAATTTTAGCCCAGACTGATATTCTTGCACTTAAGGCATATATTAGCAAAGTAGGTTTATTTCCTAATTTTTTTCCCCAGTAAGGTTTCTTATAAACAAATCCATGTATACATGTGTGGACCCAAAAGCCAGTGATGTTAATAGCATTGCATCTGAGAGAGTGTGAGGAGGTCAATGGCTCTTTCTCTGTCAGGTTTGTAAGAAGGATGTACTTGAGCCATGCATGAGGTGGCTTGTTTTGTTGAGACACAAGTATTTTTAATATAATTTTTCCTTGATCTATTGTGTAAGTGTACTCAGTGTGGGAAAACACCAGCTGCAGATTTTTTAGGATGTGCTGAGTGCATGGCAAGTCATGGAACTTAGTACTGAGAAAGGCAACAAGGGAGAAAAGTTATTTTCAGCCTCTTCCCCAGGCTGTGGTGCTGCCTCTAATACCTTGCCCCTCAGAGGGCAGGCAAGGTGTTCAAGACACCTGTGAGATTTTAGTGGAAGATTTTAGCTTCAATCATGATATTTCAAAAAAAAAAAAAAGCCCCAACCCCATAGTAATTTGAAAGTCAGATCAGGCCATAGATTTGTGAATTCCCCAATCCTGCTGAAAACCAAGCTCGCTCTGGAGAGATCGATTTCTTGCCAAGCCTAATACTTTTAATTGTGGTATTCTGATTTATTCACACTGTTGCTCCCTGTGGATCCTGGTTTGTGGTAGCAAATGCAGCATCCTTCAAAGGGCTGCAAGCAGGACACAGCTCTGCAGGAGAAGGAGATCTGAACAACCTTCCCTGTGTGCATCCCTGAGTGTTCCCCTTGTGTCACCGGAGAGGAGGCAGAGCTGGGGCTGCCTGTGCTGCTCTGCAACTGCAAACTCCTAAAAAGGAGTTCTGCATCTTGCAAGGGGACTCAGCTGGGTTTGTCCCAGGGTAGTAACCCTCCTGTTTCCTTGGTTATTGTGCAGGGTGATCCTGGACTCCACCGGGAAAGTGCAGATTCGGAATCCTACTCAAAAGGAGCTTGGCACCTATGGATGCTTGGTTGTTAATGACTCTGGTTTCGATATGGAAACATCACTGCTATTGCATGCAGGTAAAACTGTGGCATTCCACAGAACTGGGCTTTTATACACACACACAGACATGTATGCACATATATGTATGTATAAATACATGCAGATAAACACACATGCCTGCTGCAATGTGAAGTAGTTTATTTTACTGGCAACCCATGAAGCTCTGCCTGATTTAATAGGCAGCAGTAAGATGGTCTTGTTGCTCTAAAACCACAACAGGTGTGAACTCAGTCTGCCTGTATCTATCCCACCTGTCTTTTCTGGCTGCTACTTTGCAGACTGAATTCTGTTCCAAACATGATGAATTTAAATGCAGGATCTATGTTTAAAAGTTAAATAAAGCTTTTGAAACTTACTGTCCTTTTAATTTCAAAGAGATGCCTGTCATCCTATCCTCTGTGTTCAACATAACAAATCTGGAAGCCAGCAGTTTCTCAGCAGTTGTTGGAGGTACAATCGT
Organism: Vireo altiloquus; assembly: GCA_013396875.1. Taxonomy (NCBI): domain Eukaryota; kingdom Metazoa; phylum Chordata; class Aves; order Passeriformes; family Vireonidae; genus Vireo; species Vireo altiloquus. Next base: position 374,199 of record VZRF01001113.1, on the reverse strand, counting down.
GGCAAGAATTGGAGCAAATATTATGATTGAATGTCCAGTGAAAGGTGAGTAAGAACTGCACTGACGTTGCTTGTAACGCCGGAATCAGGAATTTACCTTATATCTTGAAATAAATTACCAGTGAAGGCAGAAAATCATTGATCATTAGGCTTTTTTTTATTAGGCATGTCACCCACACCAGTCCTATTTATTTTCTGCCTGTCACTTCAGTTTACATCCACATCTATATGTTCAGAGTTTCCTTTAAATGGGCTTTCTTTCCAAGAAGTGGTCTAGGGCTCCACTACAGAGCTTAAAACCCTGCCAGAATGCAGGACTATCTGGCTGCCATAGCAAGCATGGCCAGCTGACTTGCTCATCAAAGAACTTTCCTTATCCCTGTTGGAGGTGCACATCTGTCTAGACTATTGTTAAAACTGAAAATGAAATCTCCAGCCGTAGCTTAATAGAACTTTAAACCTGATGGTGAAGTTAACTCACCTTTTAGATTCATCAGTCTGCAGCTGCAGTGAGGAAACAAAGAGAAGTGCCGAGCTATGAGAGAATACAGATATTTTCTAGCTCAACATCTGTGGAGGAGGAATAATCAGAATTAACATGCATTAAGCAGTTCACTGCTTCATTTTATTTTCTAGCCCTTTTGTTGGAAAGGTAGATATTTTCTTTTTGATCTTTCCATTGCTATCTGTGAAGTTCAAAAGGGTAAGATTTCAGTCACAGAAGCAACATTCTGTGAAACATTTAATAAGCTGAGCTCAGCCTTTTGTGAAGATGATGTGTGAAAGCGCAAATAACCACGAACCTTGCAAGAGAGTGCAAAGAGTGACCTCAGAGCAGCCAGTTTGCTGCTCACATTTATGTGCTGGGAAAGGCATATCAGAGGGTGTTGATACTGAACCAGGGTAGTGATAGAAATATATATATGCAAATAGCTCTGCATACAATAGTGGCGCCAGGCTGACATATATTAGGACATGTGGCTCTGCTATTCACTGTTGTACCAAGGCTAATTCTTTGATGAAGTAATATTTTCCAACTATAGTTTGGCAACTCCGTGTATAACTGACCTACATCTCAAATTCAGCAGAGAGTTCATGTCACACTGTTAATATTAATATTGTTAGGATGGGTAAGCAGTTAGCAATTTAAATATAAATTAATATTTTCACATGGGACTGTAGATTTCCAAATGCTTTAGAATTGTATATATTGGTGAGCCAAACTTTAGTTATGCTGAGACACCAGTGTTGACTTAGAAAATGATTTATCTAATTGCTTTATTTCCTGTCATTGCCAAGGAAGTAAGTATTACTGTTTGTGAATAAAATAGAGCCTTCATGTCTTAAAATGTCACTAAGTCTAGAAACAGAAAAACTTTTGCAATGATGTAAGCAGAGTTTTCCTGTTCTCCTTTCCTTAATGGAAAGTAATAAACCACTGAGTTCAGAAGATTGAATTTAATAGCACCTTATGCTGATACGTTTGTCTGGTAGGTGGGACCCGAAAATATGTCTATTTGCAGTGCAGGAGGATGAGAACTTTGTTGTGAATGCTGATAGAGCACAATGTGAGTGATCAGACTGCAAAAGTAATGATAAGAGAGCCCTTCCTGTAGAGTCAGGGAGACCTTGGCTGGATCTGCAGCACCTCTTCCTCCTTGCCCTCCCTCCTGACTGCTCAGCAGAGGTTGTGTCTGCCCTGTGAGTTTCACTGCCTGAAGCATCACTGGATAAATCTTTGCCTTCTCCATGTTCTGCCAGGAGCTCACTCAGGATCCTTCTGCACAGATGTTACTCGTGCAGGTTGCTCACTGGTGTCACATCTGATCTTTGGAACTGCTGCTAGCTCACAAAACAGCTCTCCACAAGAGGAATCATCCAATGAATAAAGTGTCCTTGTGCATGAAGGGCATTAGTGCCATGTCAGTAGCAGAATTCTTAAATTGCTTTTAAATTTATTGGCTGCAGTGACCTCTGAGGGTTTTTTATTTTCCTGTAGAATGAATAAACTAAAAGATGTTTTTGGAGTTGTTCAATCCTTAGTTTCTTCTGCAAAGAAACTGATCTATTGAAGATGTAAAGTTTAATATCCTGTGTAGCCTTGGTCTTTTGGGTACAAGGTTTTTTCTTTTTCATTGTTACCAATTTTGTTCTTTTATCCTTTTGAAAGCCTTTCTCTCACACTCCAAAAATCATAACGAGATTGAAAAAAGGCTTTGAATTGCTGAAGATCAGTGTATCCTAATAAATAGAAGAGCATCAAAGAACAGATTAAGAAAATTTAGCTAAACTTCTCAAACTGATGGTATCTCTTTCTTTTCTCTTTTTAGTTCATAACAAGACTATTTTTCCACTAATTATAATAAACTCACTTTTATAGCTCCCACACGAGCATACGTTAGAAGATATTTCTACATTCTGGATAGATTCATATTCCATTCTTACAGCCAAGAGCTTTTCAATCAACACACATGGTATAAATATCAATACTGATTGCTCCAAATTGCTCTTGGATAACATTTATTGTATTTGCAGAAAAAAACTCTCTTGTGATTATTGCTAAAATAAACTAAAACTGTCAGACTCCATTTATTGCGAAAACTTTGAAAGTTCGAAGTTGAACAGAGGGAAAAGTGGAAATAGGAATAAAATGTGCCTTGTCTGCCCCTTGCTGGTGAGAGCAGGGCAGTGACATGCTCTGAGCTGAGGTTGTTTACACTTTGCAGCTCTGAAATACCTTGGCACTCAGGCCTTGAAAAGTAGAATCTGCACCTTCATCCAAATTCTGCATTCCTATGAATACGTTTTGGCTCGCTAATAATAACACACTGGTAAAAAACTGTGAGAAAGACACAAAGCCTGTTGTATCTTTTTTGCACAGAAGTTTCACAAAGGTGGACCAAGTACTTGCTGTCAGTGCTGGAACTTGAAACAGGTCCAGAAAAATCAAGGTTTTGATTTTCCATCTGTTGCTTCATTTACCCACACTCTTCCAAATGTAACTGTGATGCTGTTCTTTGTCTTCTGTGCTTAACCCCTTTAGAAGACATCATTGAAGAAATATGGAAGTTTAATACATAGGATTTTGGCTCTTCTGTGTTCTAAAGGATATTAATAATAGATTTCAAAAGTTTAAAGGAGTAAGTACAGATTTATTTTACGAGGAAGGAATGACAGTATTTATAATTAGTATAATACATGGAAAAATCTTCTGCTCTTACGCTTTTTACAGTGCATCTTCATTAGGATTTTTGTTTGGATCAGGCTTAAGCAGAAAGGACTGAAAGATGTTCAAAAGCTTAATTGTGCTTTGCTTTGTGTCTTGTAACAGTCTGAGAACCTGAAAACCAAATCCCTTTGGATATAACTAAGCTGAAGGGTGTGCCTGGGGACTGTACCTGATACTTTGCCAATACTTACAGGCAGTCTGTCCAAGGGTCCAGGCAAGAGTGACCACATAGTCCAAAGCAACTCTCATCCAAACACACATTGGGTGTCTTTTGGGGCATTGGTACCTACTAGATCTCTATAAAAACACATTCTGAGGCCCTCCACTACTTTCTGATGTAGATAGACCCTTGGGGGGCAGGGTGGGGAAATCCATACCTTGAAATTGTTTACAGCACCGATTTTTTTTTTTGCTCTCTCACTAATTTTACTAATTTGGAAAGAAATTTCCTTTAAATTCCTAATTCGGGAGGGGTTAAGATGGGTTGTGTTAGAGGAAGGCAAAACTTCAAATAGTTCTTACTTCAGTTTGCAAAAAGCTCTGGAGAAGTTGCCTAGGCAGTTTAACAAATCCTAATTACGTAAAGGAAGAGGTTACCTCACTGGTTAGCACCTGCTGGAATGACTGAGAGGAACAAGTGGTTAAAGTTACAGTGAAGAGGGAGTAGGGTGCCCCAAAGGCTGTTCTGGGATTTGTGATGCTCAGCATTGTTATAAAAGTTCTCAAAAGGAATGTGATCATTTAGTTGATTAACTGTGAAGAATGAAGATTTATAAAGGCTAATGTGTCTAAAACTCCTAGCGAAGAGTTGCAGCAGGATCACACAAGTAACATTTAAAAGCTAGATGAGCTCAAAGGATGTTCAAAGGGGGTATTTGCAGAATAAATGTACATATGGGACAAATAATCTTGAAGGTAGATGAATGCATGTGGCTGTCCCTGAAGGACTGCCACTCAGAGAAAGGTCTGTGCAGGGATGGTGCTTAGTTCCATGGAACACCAGCACACTTGCTGGGTGCTGTCCAGATCAAAACTAATGGTAGAGGAATAGGCAAAAAAAAAAAAAAAAAATTGGCCATTCTTTAAAGCTGTGGTGAATCCTGTTTGCAGCTTGCTCATCTCATCTCAAAGTTGATATAGTAGAGTTAGAAGAGGTGGAGATAAGAGCAGTTGAGGAAACAGGCATGATCTAAAGGCTACTTCTGGTCCTGGAAGGTAGGAAGGTTGAGGAAGGGTTATTCAATATGTGCCATCATTTTTGTGCTCTGCCTACACATCCCCAGGGGACCATTGCTGGACACAAAGTGCAGAGTTAAGTGGACTTCAAGTCTAGTTGAGGATAGCAATTCTTGTACGGTTCTTTAATTTGTGATGAAGTTCAATTTTTGAGGATAATGTGTATGTATCTACTTTATGATGACAAATGTCTGGGTCCTTGGTGATGCAGCACCATTACTCAGTAAAGTGAAAGTATAATTACAGCAGCTGGGCAAAGCAGCCTCTGCCAACAGTGCTGGATTGTGGAAGTGCCCTCAGCACACCAACAGAGCCTTTGTTGGGGGCCGACTGCAGAACTCAGCCTAGCCCTCATTAGTTGCTAAATATAGTCGCCTTATTTTAAATGCCTGATTTTGAGAAATATTAGCCTTAAACATCCGCAGCTGGAAAAAAGATTAAGTGCTCTCTGACAGCCAGAGAGCTGAACAGAACCCGACGGAGACGTAGCAAGAGTGGGGTGGGAAGGGCTCTTGCTTTGGGGACCCCTCCTAAGGAGGTCGCCAGATGTTGGTGAGAATACCTAAATCCTGCCAGATGCTGCTGCCACCCAGGAAGAGGAGCTGGTGCATGGCTGGCAGGAGAGGTAAAGCTTTGAAATGTTGTGAGGGAAGGGGCAGGGTCAGAGGGCAGGATGGGGCATCACACTGAGTGCCAAAACATCTCACGCTGGTGCTCTCCTCAGGGCTGATATTCTTGGTGAAGGTGGCAAGATTCATACAGGTAATTTCAGTAGCAGCAGGCTTAGGGTTTTTAGGGTTCACTAGAAGCTGATTGCCCAAGCATAGTTCAGGTGGATATAAAAGGCAGTTTGAGAATTCAGCTGGAGAAAAGAGGGAGGTGCACCAGTGGAACTGCTTTGTAGGGCATGCTCAGTGCACGGGAGGTGTTAGTGGGTGAAGGGTAAATAATAATCAGGTGGCATTTGTTGTGTATGCACAGTTGACCCAGAATTGCTTCCTGTGAAAGCTGACATGCAAATTTAGCCTCTGAAATAAGGTAAGCTTTTAGTGAAGTGCAGCAAAATGTGCCTTGTGCCAGCACAGTTCTGCCTTGCCTTGAATGGGAAATTCAGAATACTTTATGAGATTCTACATAGCTGGGGGAAAAATTTCTGAAGACATATCCAATGTTTTAGAGCAAGTGGTTAGTAGGCCAAGGTTTTTATGGTGTGTAATATTTCACAGGGCTTTCAAGGTTGGAGGAAATTTGTTTTTGAACACTGAATATTTTAAGGGCACCCTATAGTGCAGATTCCTTTTCTTCTCTTTTTTGAAACACGTGTTTTGCAGTCCCATCCGGAGCTAGAGTTTTTTTCCATAACATTTGCTGTCCCAGGGCCACTCATGGTGGAAAATGACTTTTTTCATGGAACATTGAGTATTGTAGAGCTGCTCCAGTGCTAGTGGAAAATAACCTGTGTTTGAGGTCAGAAAAATAGATTAAACTAATTTTAAAGTTTTATAGCCACTTAGGTCTGTAGTAGAACTTTTAAAGAGGATTTAGATCCGTTGCAAGAGTAAGATTTGCATTTTCAAGGTTTTTCTAAGACTAAGAAGGCCTGAGTTCAAGAATGCATCTTTGCTCATGGAGGACAATTACAGCCATCCTGAGTTTTAAATAAGTGTTTAATTGCATTCCCTGATAGGGATGGATTTAGTCTCAGGCCTAAGTGATTTCCTGACTTGGAGCTGTAGGATGTAATTGTTTGATTCTGCTGCTATCTGGAGGCAGTGATTGATCTCCCATTTGAATCCCTGGGATCTTTACTGCACTCGGGGATTCTGAGCCTTTGGCACTTTGGGGGAGTTGAAGCCTTTGGGCTCATCCTCAGCTGCATCTGCTTGGAGATGGGGTAGGAAGGAAACAAAGGTGGCTACAGGCCATCTCTTCCCTCTTCCTCCTTCCCCATTTCATACTGTCTAGGGATCAAACCAGGAATTTTCCAGCTTGAAAATCTTCTTGCTACAATTCGGTAATGAAAAAAGGCTCTTGCGGACAGTGTGGAAGTTATTTTTGTTCATTTAAATTCCCTGTGTAAATCAACTTTTAAGTAAGTGAGAGTCAAGCATCTGCAGTAAAATTCAACCTTGTGCACTGGACAAAATCCTCCATGAAGTCCTACAAATATGTCCCAAAGCTTAAGAGTAATTTCAGCTCCTTTAAGGGAAGGGGAAAAAAATAAAAAGAAAGAAATGACTTTGGCTTATTTTTGCTTAGTTTCGTCTCTACTTGGATAAGAAAACTACTTAAAATTCTTAGGTTTTTATTTGCATGAGTTCTAAAGGGTAAAACAGAGGGTTTGGGCCTTAACTACCTGCCTAGGAAAAAAAAAAATGAACTTTTTCTTGATTTTGATGGTATGCTTGAGCTCTGTCCTGTACTTTCTGCACAGGAAAATTGGTGCAACTGCAAGAGCCTTGTCACAAGAGGCATGTGGGAATTGTGTGCTTTGCCTGCTCTGTCCCAAGAGCTCCTAGATGAGACTCAGCTCAGAGTGCAGTGCTGCATACGACAGGGAAGGGAAATCTTATCTCAGGAGCAGTAAATATGGACTTTAATTTCTGAGGGAGCAGCACTGAAAATCTACACGGTGGAAATTAGCACCTGAAATGTGCTGATGCTGACTGTGTGTTGGGGTTGTGATGGGTTATGAGACAGAGTTTTATGCAAGGTGGGGTTAAGCAAAAAGGTAAATGCACACCTACAAAGAGTTTTCCTAAGTGTCCTCTAGCAATAAGAGTTTCTTCTGACAGGAATTCCAGAAATGAAAACATAAACAAGAACACTGTCTCTCATGAGAACTTACAGCAGAAAGGGATTTTTCACTGGCCACATGAACACACAGATAAAGTGCAGCTGTCCAGAAGAGCTTGAAATGCATGTGCTGCTTTGCCCAAGAATGTGAAGGAGCTGGACTATAGGGATGTCTTTTTCTCCAGCTTTATTTCTTTAATCTGTTTCTAGGGTGTCTGTGAGGAGATATGATAGCTTTACATCACATTTTTGCCTTCCAGTTTTGGGTTTCCCTGAATGTCAGGGTGAGAGGCCCCTGATTTCTAGCACAGAGCTGTGTCCTGGCTGCAGATCATGCAGAGTCCTTCTCCCTTCTCCTCCCTTCATGCTCTACTCCAGCCTGTAATAGGTCCCTGAACTTCTCTCTAAAGCAATCTTCCTGTTTTCCTTAGCTCAGGCCTCAATCTGAGCACTTGCCTTAATACTCTTAAGGGCAAACTAACCAAAAGCCTGTGAAAAAATCAGAGAAGGAGCTTGATTACAAATTCCAGGTGTTCTTAAGCAGATAGTCTGATATATCCCAGTCTCACTCAGACAGTGAATTGGTTTCCATGTAATACAAAGGTTGGGGAAAGGAATGGAACCATGAAATGCAAAATCTTGAAGGGTCCTCAAAATGGTTATGAAGAGGCCAGCTCAGAGGGGTTAAGCACACAGTGCACATAACAATTATTAACTCCGAGACAAAAATCCTACTTCTCGATTGTTTGGGGTAAAATACTGCTCAGGAGTGTTGTGATTATTCCCACTGCTGTTTTCAGCTCAAGGATCACCTTTATGTGTGCACCCTGAAGGTATCCACGTAGCATCAGCTGCTGGAGAACAGCCTGTGTGTAAAGCATTGGTGGTGTTTTTAACACCGTGAATGTTTAACACAATTTAACATGATTGTTTTCCATGGATTCTCCCTCACACGCTCTTTATGTGTGAGTGCCAGCACCCCTAAGATGGTTGGGTGGATTCCTGGTGCCTGACAGCTGGACTGGCTGCTGGCCTGGCGTGCAGGGCTCTGTCTGCACTTCTCCTCAGACCCACAATTTATGTTTGTGTGCTCGCATTATTCACTTGAGTCATGGTCTGATTTACTTGTGTGTGTGGTATTACTCACTTGTTTCCCCTAAAGAGAAACAAATACAGCTCTTTGGAGAAAGAAAGAGGAATCATTTGCTATAACTTAAGGTGTGACAGATACCCAGTTTTGAACTTCAAATGAGTGGCAAAGCTATTCTGCAGATGTCTTCTGCAAACTGAGCTCCAGTTCACGTTTTAAAAGGCTCTGCATGTCTCTGAATGAGACACACGTAGAAGAATAGAGACAGGGCAATTTTTCTGGGATAGCTCTAGGATATAAAGCTTTTGGAAGAAAAATATTTGACTTTAGTTAAGTCCTGGGAATGAGGAGCTTTTTTTTTCTACATTTCTAAATGCTGTCATGAGAGCAGAGGGAGGAGTATCATGAGGTGATATTGGGCTGATGTTTGATAGAGGCTCGGGTTAAAAGTTTAAATTTGAACCATTCCAAACGGTCTTGTGTTTTTTTGGATTTGACTTTAAACCTTCTTACTTCAGTCCCGTCTCAGCTGTGCTGCTTCTGGCTTCTTTTTGGCTCTGCTGGGTTTTGGTGCCAGTGAGGGTAGTCTGGCTGCAAACCTCTAGGCCTTAGAGTAAAACAGCTCAGATCCTCACACCACCTCCTCAGCCCATCTGCAGAGTGAGTACATATCCCTGGATGGCTGTGGAAAGTACACTGTAAAGGAAAAATATGTCTGAGAATGATACACATTAGCCAGAAATCTGGGTAAAATGGAAAAAAGACCCTTAAAACAAGACCTCATCCTAATTCCAGAAGGATTTTTGAAGTGGCATAAAGCTTCCTCTAGAAACTTGAGAAACAACCTGGTTTTGGACCCCGTGCACTCTGCAGATCTTGTTTTACGCAGCTTTATTCAGTAAAACACAATTCTACGCGAGTTTAAAAGCACGGAACAGCTGCTAAATTGTCTAGAATGAAATCTGTGATTAGGCAGAGAGTGTTTCTCTCCACTGCCTTTCTAGACAAAATGGCGGGGGGAGCCTTTCCCTTCAGCGAAATAGCAGCTTCCAAAAACCGTGTCTGGTTCCTATTACAGCGAAGGAAAAACTTGAGGTGTGCATTGGAAGTGCTAAGCCAGTGATTGAAATGTTGAAGTTGTTCCTAAAGGCCGTTCCACATCATGAAGACATCATCTGTAAAGTAATCCTGCGCAATGATCTGTGAGGAGAGGAGCCTGAATTAGCATTCAGTGTGGCTGGAGCTTCCAAATGTCCCACATTCGGGTCAGCTTCTGCGGCAGAACCTGGTTGGGGAGCATTCAGTGGGCACTGACCAATTTATTTAGCCAGAAAAAGGGTTCAGGTGGAAGATTATTTTTCGTCTCTGGCTCTGTAAACTGATGTGTCCCACTCCTGCACCTTCGTGCACGTCTGTGGCTGCTCACTGTGCCACGTATGCCAACTTGCCCATTGGCTTCCCCAGGATTCTGGGACTTGGAAAGAGCATTTCTGCTGCAGCAGCTCAACCAGAGCACGAGCAATGAACGAGGTGTCTGATTTACCAACTTCCAAAATACAATTTTAAAGGCAAGAGTTTGAGGAAAATAAAAGAGTAGTGGTAGTGTGCCACTGGTAGCGTGCCAGTGGAAAAGTAATTTCATTAAAAATAAACATTCAAAGTAATTTATTGATTAAAATTTCAAATGACAAGTTATCTGCAAGAGTTGTGGCTCTCAGAGTTCAAGCTCTATAGCAGGAATGATGATAGACCTTTGGCTTCTGTACCACAGTACAGAGATTTCTTAAAAAGAGAGCCCCTCTTTACATTATTGATAACTCTTTCTGCTCCCTTCCCTTCACACTCTGTCATTACAAGTTACAGATCACATCTACAACTTGGAGAACTTGTCACGAGTGTTTTGGCATAAATTTGCTGCATGTCTTTTCTAATCTATTATTTTCCTTCCAAGGAAATATTGTTGCTCCAATTTATTTTTTAATTTTTTTTTTTAATAAAAAATTTAATCTTCCTTCTGTCCTTCCTTCCTTGTGGGAGGCAGGTGGAATGAAAAGGTACTGTGCAGGTCTTTACATCGACTGGTCCTGACTGGGTTTAGTGGTCTCACATCTTTGAGCAGTGAGACACGTGAGCACATAGCTTTTGTAGGACTGGTAGCACCCTGTGAAGCTGTCTTTGAGCTGAGCTTGCAGTATTTAACCTTTAACCTTTATCCTTAGTGGGATGCTGAATTATTAATAGGGCTCACAACTGAAAGGTTTTCTTGTGAGTGTAAAAACTGTTTTACTGCAATGTTGTGGCTTTTTGCTCTCTGTGAAATGACAAAGGAACTCAGGATTCTTAGGTGCTACAGTAGCAGTTAGCAATATAAACCCTATGGCTTCTCTCTCGCAATAAATCTTTTAATTATTTTCATTTTAAAGGTGTCCCCAAACCAAGTGTAACATGGTTGAAGAAGAAAGACATTTTACAAAACAATTCTTTCTTGGTTTTGAATGGCTCTTTATTTCTGAGGAACGTTTCCTATGGAGATGCAGGAACATACACTTGCAGAGCAGCTAATGCTCTTGGAAAAGCTGAGGCTGCATCAGTTCTCCACATAACTGGTAAGTGCTAAATGAGAATTCCTTACTGAAAACAACAGTCAGCCACTTCATAATCAAAGTTTAACAATAAAATAGTTGGGGGCATATTTAACCCTTTATTAGAAATTTGGAATTTTTGATTGCCTCTGACTCCCTGGGATCCGTTTGCTGGTTTTTGTTTCCTGTAACGTGGATCTACGTACAGATGGTTTGATTTGTTGACTTCAAGGTTGTTCCATCTTCTTGATTCCAGGCAACAAATAATCAGCCCTAAAACCAGCTGACACATTAGGAGCTAAGTCCACTGTCATGTTACAGTGTGCCCAGTGCTTCTAGTTAGAGAAACAGAGCAGGCATGAGTATTCAGAAAATCTGCAGGGAAATGCAGGGAAATGGAAGCAAAGGCTGGTTTGGGGGTTTGGTGCTTGTTTTTCTTAATTATAGAGGCCAATAAAATGTAGGGAATTGGAAAAGAAAAAATTCTGATTATGAACTGCTAACTTTCAGAATAGAAAATGTAAAGAAAAAGCTCCATGTCAATACCTCTATTGTAAGTAGACTAATAATGTAATTCTGTAAATACAATCGTGCCTTGCAAATCACCACAGTCCATGGATCCTTTGGCTCTGGAGATGAGCTGCAAAGTGCAGCACAGCTCCCTGTGACCAGTCCTGCCACAAAGATCCCTTTCTTGGGCACACACCCAGGGCAGGCTGTGGATGTTTGGGTCTGTTGGCCGAGGAGAACCTTCCAAAGTCATAACAGGAGTCTCTGTGTGAGGATGAGTGTAGGCTGAAGCTGCCTTCCTGCTTTCAGTTTTCCTGGAGTACATCAAAACTTCGGATGTTCCAGAGAGGAATATTATTATAATGACGTTACTGGAAGATTGCTCACAAGAGTCTAAATTTTGTTTCTATTCCTGCTCACATGACATTAGTTTAAATAAATCGGGAGTGGATAGGAGAGGGCCAAATTCTGCAAGTTCTTGGCTGTGTAGGACTGCAGTGAAATGGGAGGACTTCTGCTGTCAGGACTTGCAGATTGCACTGGCTCAGGGTTGTCTGAAACATCCCATCGCTTTTTTGACTTGGCTACAGCTTTTGCTGCCTGACCAGGGGCAGTCCAGCAGTAGCACAAAGCCTGTGCAGCCTTTCCAATAAATCTTCCTAAGGCCTGACAAGGCAACCAGTCCTTTGCCTGAGGAACTGCCCTCAGTGCGGTTTTGTGGAGACTTTTTTTGTCCTGGTGTTTACAGACAGGCAGGAGGCTTTGTACAGAAACTGAGGAAAAATGTTGAGCCAATGTAAAATGACCCAGTTAGAATATAGTAAAAGATTTAAACCCTCATGGAGGGAGAGTTGTAGATGCTATGTACATTCATTAAAACAGAAATGTTGACTGAGTGGTAAGAACTGTGTGTTACTGACAGACTGCCCACATTTTTGGCAGTTACTCTGCCAGCCTGTGATAAAAAGGAGGAGTTGCTATAGTGATGGGCATTTGACTCTGCATTCATTATGCTATCCCTATGCATAATGAGATTTTAGAAGATATTCTTCTTTTTGTCTATTGTAACACTTTGTCATAATTCCATCTAACGGGACAGAGGAATTGGCTGGATTCCACTGAGTTATTTTTCTTTCAATTTCTGTATGCAATGAACTAATAAATAACACTGTCATGAAAGACAGGAAATAAATCCTGTAAATCTTATTTTTACAATAAGTGTTACAGGCCTATTTTTCTGATAAATTCAAGAAATTTGATTAATTCAGAAACTTGCACAAACATAAATAATTTCTGTTTCCCTGTACACATCCCTGAAGTTTATTTGTTAGACAGATAATTTAACTGCATAAATGAAGTTGATCCTAAAGAACTACAAACTGCTACTATCCTTCTACTTCATAACTAGCATGCTGGATACTTGGATATGAAATTGTTTTTGGCATCACGATTTTGGCATCATTAATTCTTGCTAAGAAGAGATCTTATGCATTGTGTTACAGAACAAAGACTTACAGAGAACAACACTCAGTTATTGAGGGGAAGCAGAAGGAAGCGTGTCCTGATGGCATCTGGGATTGGTACAAATGTCAGTGTGGTACCTGGAGATACACTAAGAATAGGTGTGTTGTCTTTTTTGCTTCTTCATGAATCTTATTTTTTTATTTTATTAAAATGGAAGGGGCCCCATGGAAAAAGTGAGTGCAATTCCCAAGAGTCCAGGTTTGGTGACCTCCCTGGATTTCTTAACTCTGGGTTTGCTCTCAGCTACCAGGGAGGAAGCCTTAGATTAAGACACAAAATCATATTTTTTTATTTGGCTTTTCAAAAAATAAAATCCCTTAAGACATTGTGAAGTGACTCTCTAAAGCCATGTAATCCCTCTTTTAGCTTCACTTGAAAAAATGGAAGGGATTCAGCTGGGCCCTAGAATGTTTGTGCTTTTTCCCCATCTAAATGAATGCCTCTGTTCCTATCCCTGCCCATGCCTGTGGAGTGAAAATGCAGCAATTTCATCTGTGTTTACAACTCCCTTCCCAAACAGATAGAAATTCTTTATTTACAGACCTATTTGCATTTTATAGAGTCTGAGATGAAATCTTCATTCCATTTAAATCATAATTTCCCCTTTCCACTTTGTTGATATAGAAGCTAAGTTTATCAGAACTTACTGAAAGGGAAATTATGAGGAAGTGTGGTGAGTACACATCAGTTTACAGAGCTCACACCCCTCAAGGGGCAGTCAGGATTTTGGGCCATAGCTTGAAATTCAATGAATTTATGCATATTCTTGTTATGTAGAATGTTGATGTCACACCTCCACACACACTTCTTCACAAACATTTCAATGTGTTGAGAGAAACCTGCTAAAATGCTGTTGATTTTTAGGTTGCCCAGTGCTGCCCAGCCACAGAAATGCAGTCCAGTGGCTCTTTGGAGAGAGTCCCATTGAGGAAGTTAAGACCTTGGAATACAGAACCCTGGTTGGGGGTCGTATCCTAGAGGTGAACACCAACTCTGGTCAATTTGCTGGACAATTCCAATGTCGGACTTCAGCTAGTGCAAAACTAATGTCAGTTTGGGTAAATGTCAAGAAGGAAGGTTTGTTGAAAGTTATATGACAAATTATTTAATTTTAAAATATTTTCTTTCACTCTGTAAAGACTTTCCTGATACCTAACCTGCTTGTCTGTGTTGAAAGTAATTCAGAAATATGTGTTTGGATTCACATATGGGAATGGTCTTAAGTCAATAGTCAATGTCCATACTCAGAGTTGGATATGGCAATTAATGTGTATCCAAATATCACGTGGGGGTTCTGATTGCTTGCCTGTGTATCTGAGAAGTTGAGAGAAAGTGTTTTTCTGCTTAAACAGTTTTAGATCAGACAGGTTTTATCAACTTCCCCTTCAACAAACTTCTCCATGATAGCCCACCAAAATGAAACAAAACTGACTTTGAGGTCATCTTTGGAAATATCTTCATTATAATAAAAATAATTTTAATGTAATTGTCATATTCCAGCATTATTACAATTAATATGGTTGTGATCTTACTGCAGACACCCTTAATCACATCAGTGTACTGGAGCAGACTTCTCACTCATACATTTCCATGTGAAATTCTCAAGAATATCTTGTAAGGTTCCCCAGTGTAATGCACTTGCACAAAACCACATTTCTATCAGTAAGTTATAAAATTTGCAACTGAATTTCACAATTCATTAATTTGAAAAAACCTTACATATGCACCAGCAGAACAATCAGCTGTATCTGCAAACATTTTACCAAGTTTTAAACATTCTAAGTATTTAGAAAATAATTATGTTCTCTTTTTAAAAACCCAGTTATAATTAGGAACTCAGATTTAAACCAAGTATCTGCTGACACTGTAAGCTTTTCTGTATGTTTTATTTCTTCACCTATTATGATTTGGCTGATGGGCAAGGGACTCAAGCAGTCGGATCAGATCCCCTGTGCTGACTGTGAGGGTGTTTTTCTGCTTAAACAGTTTTTAGTTTTGGCTCTGCATGGGTGAAGATGGTTCTGCTGTGCCTGGGGTTATGGAGGAAGTTACATTTGCAAAGGAATCTTACCGAGACACATCAATGATGAAAACATTTATTTTTAAAATCAAATATTAATCAGAAAATATCCTAATAGGATTTTTCAAAAAGTAGGTCCAGCCCTAGATCCTAGTTAAGCCCTCATTACAGTTAGAATTTCTGCCACTTATTGAACTGTCCACCTGCAGTCTTCAGCTGGACTTGGCTGCCCAATCCCCTCTCCAGTCAGGTTGGGCAGTATTTTAAGGAGATTCCATTTTCTACTCCTGAGCTTTAACTTTGATTGACACTTATATGAATGTTTCATCAGTGCCATACCTGTGCATTTGTGAGGCTGTAAAACCTCCCTTGGTGGTTTTTGCACAGTAGGCATTTTGAGGGCACTTCTGAGCAGTGTCATCCTAGTTAAACAAAAAATACAGTCTCTCCTTCAAAGCTGCAGTCAGTAAATTTAACTATTTCTACTTTGAAAAAGGCCCTTTTGTATTATTTTAAGAAATCCAGAAGTAATAAGGAAACATTGAAAAACAATAAGTTAAAGAATTCATTATGTGCTGCAAGAGTGAGCCTGTGGACACAGCTGGTAGCTATCAATTATTCTTGGTTATTATAGAAAAACCTGACTCCTTCTGTGATCACATAAAAATCTGTCAACATTGCATAGTACTTCATCTTTTACCAAGTGTCAAAAAAAATTGTGGAGGAAGGGATAAGTGTGGAATTTTGACTAAACATAAAGGTAGTAATTGTTAGAGGTGATCGGTTTTTAATATAAAACGCTCTTTAAAACAAATTCCTTTTTCATCTTGCCAGATGCCTCAGTGGCAAATTATTTTTACATTAAATACGTCTCTGTAGTTTAGGACAGGATTTTCTCAAATCCTGAAATTATGTGAGGTGTCTGGAGTAAGATGAGTTTTCTTCAGGACAAACTTGCTGTGGAACAGCAGGAAACCTAGAGAGCCTGATTTACAATTTCCTCTTTTTGCTCATTGTATAAAAATGTTATGAAAGTTTTAAAGGAAGCTCATCAGTTCCTACTGTGAGCCAGGTTCTGCCCTTCATGTGCTGATCTCATTTGCCTTCTAGAGAGCTTCGTGGATAAGGGCTGAACTTGAGGGGAAGCTGAGTAGAACTAAATTCTACTTTGGCTCACGGTGCCTTTTCGCAGTGCTGAAATATTTGCTTTTCTACAGAGGATGTGGTATCTATCCAGCTTACAAAGTGCTGCCAAATCAATCAAAATGTGACACAGTTACAATGTGCCTCTCTCACACCGCTTCCAATTGTGTTTCTCAGATTACACCTGGGAATATGCTGAGTGGAGTCCTTGCTCTGCTACCTGTGGGCACTCAGGAACTCGCTCCAGGAGCCCACAGTGCCTGAACACAGAGAAACAGAAAGTGAATGAGTCACAATGCAGAGAGCTGCAAAAACCAGTGATTATTTACCAGCCCTGCAACACAGAGGACTGCCCCGCCAGGTAAACTCCCTCCTGCTCTATTTCCATGTACTCTTTGTGCATTAAAATGCATTTGCCACCTCCTGAAATTGTTTCTGTGTTTACGCTTTGCTGGTGAAATGTGGGAGTTATTTCATCGTGAAGCCTAAAGCTTAAGAGATGTGGAAATGGATCACAGGCAAGTAGGGAAATGCTTGATTCAGCTGAACAAATAAGACCTGAGTATGATCTCCATGCTGCTGCAGCAAGTCCTGCTGCTACCCCACCACACTTCAAAAGCTAAACTGGAGATCTCCCTGAGACACTGGGATGTGCACTTTTGTGGAATCTGTGCCACCCTAGAGGGAAAACTTGTAGTGTTTAGAGTGGCCAGAATAACTCTGTGTTCACCTGCTCTCCTTTGTGCCAGCAGAGCTCTGAGTAAGATGTTTTCTGTGGAATGCCTCATTTATCTCTAATGCCCCTCACCACTGTGCTCCTTGTATGCCCCACCCTGCCAATTTTCTCACTGGTTCAACTGTGGATCATGGGGCTGAAAGTATTTATATCACAGACAAGTATATCACAAGTATATTCTTATTCCAAAGGCCAAAACCATACCTCTAGGCTATTTGAGTTGCACTGGGCTTTCCAGCTCAACAGGGCGTTTCTCCAGGTTTTCAACAGGAAAACCCACAGGATCCTCAAAACAAGCGCTTTTTGTTGCTTTAAAGAATTGGTCATTGCTATCAGCAAAAATCTGTGAGGGATGCACACACACTTTGGTGTTGTCCCTCACTGGAAAATGTTGGCAGGGAAGTGTTAAGACCTTAGCTGACATTGTGAGAGTGCATCTTGCCAGTATGTTCTAAATTCTGTTCTAAATGCAGAAAACATAGCAACAGATATGCATCAGGAGAAGTTGTTTATACTTCATTATTAGCAGCCAAAAAGCAGATCATCTTAAATTGTGAGACTGAACTCCAGCCAGCCCAGAGAAAGCAAACATTTTGCCAGTAGAAAAATACTGAAATCAAACGAATAGTTTGAAACAAAGCTTCAGTTGCAGGTTTCCCTCTTAAGCTCCAGCAATTTGGAGCAGATGACAGGAGGGTACAAGAGGTCCTGGGGCTCCTCTGAGTAAGGTCATGCCTTTCAGTGGATTGCAGGGCATGACCGAATAATCTGATTATCACTGGCCCTGGAGTATTCACAACATAAACAAATCAGTTGTTTCATATGGCTAAAGAGAATGGGAACTGAATTGTCTTTTTAAATGCTTAGATTTGCTCTGCTTTTAATTTGGCTTTATGTAATCGCCAATGGAAGGCAATTCTGTGTATACAAACATTGTTAACTCTGCCTTTAGCCGTGTGTGTGTGCTTACACATAAATTGGTTTTCTTTTGTGAAATAGTCCATGCTCTCTATATAGGAAGAGCATCCCAGATGCCTGGAAAATAGCCCTGTGTCTGGTTCGTGGTGCCTCTAACCTCTCTCCTTCCCTGTGATTACTGACCTGGGAGAGAAGAGCAAAATGTCCAGACTTCCCATTTTCCCACTTACTGATTTCTGCACAACCTTCTCATCTCAAGGCAGCTCTTTAGAAAGCAGCCATAGAATTATGAAGACTTTAGATGTACAGTCAGTGGCATGGGCCCTTATTTATTCAGAGCATTTTGCATGTGTTTAATCACTTCTCTCTGTCACAGTGGAGAAGTATAGTTAAGAAAATATAAGGGCTTGGGTATGTACTTAACTTGAGCTTTGCTGTGCATGCACTGCACCAAATGTTTGCAAAAGTACTTGAGCTTTGAAAGGGAGAAAAAGACAAGAGTGCAGGCTGTAAAAGATTAATCTTCCTTGAATGGATATAAGCTGTTTAACTGTAAGAAAATGAAATAATTGCTGAAGAAAATTTTTTCCTGTTATCACTGTTGTGGTACACATAAAGTCCATTTTAGATTTCTAGCCTAGATTTATGCAAAGAGCAAGTCAAGTTGATTGTATTACCACCTACTGCCTCCCCAGTATCGTTCTTAGCTGTCAAGATAGACTAAATATCTGCAACTTCTAATCAATAAATAACATGTTTTGCTTGAGCAGTTATCTGGTGAGATCTCGGTGTGATAAATTCAGATGAGCTGTCACAGGCAGCTGTCACTTTGCTACCAACTAAATTGGTACCAACCATTTTATAAGTAATGGAGAACTACACTGTCCTTCCTCCTGGAATGTCACATCCAGCAGACCCTGTAGGCCTCACCTCAGAACAGCTTCTGGTAACAAGCAGTGTAACCTCTGCTAGTAAATCTGCTGCCATCAATTTAGAAGACGTAAAGAAGCTGATTCTGTTCTCGCATCTAAAACTTGCTAGGACTGGTTCTTCTGATTTTTTCCTTTGCAAACAGTTGCTGCCAGCTCCCAGCAGGACTAACTGCTGTAATTTTGTGTGTACATCCTGCAGGTGGGTAGCCGGGCCGTGGTCCGAGTGCTCCGTGTCCTGTGGCAGTGGATTTCGCCATCGGCAGCTGTCGTGTCACCGAGCCACAGCCGAGGGCAGCGTGCTGGCCCTGCCACCAGGGTCCTGCCCGCTCCAGGAGCGGCCTGCGGGGAGGAAACCCTGCTCAGGGCACTCCTGTCCCGTGGGGCCAGCGCAGGCAGAACCACAGGTGGGTTACAGCCTTTGTCTGGAACCTCCTTGTGTTATAAAAGCAGGACGGTGTCGTCGTGCCACTCCTGAATACCTGTCCTGCTGCAAAGAGAGGAGCTCTGTGGCTGTCATTGCCTTTCAGAGCAGGCAATTAGAAATCCTGGTATGTGGGGTTTTGTCATTTTATGCTGTCTGAGCAATTTTTTGTTTGTTGAAGAACAGAACCTGAAAACCAGAGTATTAACTTCAATGTGTTTTATAAGCTAAGCCACTACAATGTATTTAATTTTCCAAGCTAGTTTACTGCCTTTATTGCCGTTGTATAACACAGTTTGCGAACTGTACTTGGGAAGTCCCCAAAAAAGATACATGAATGTCCTTCAACAGAAGTTGCCAGTGTTTAATGCACAGAACCCTTGTTTTCCTATATTTTCTATGTTTCTTCCTTCATGCAGTAAACTTGTGTTCATATTGGTATGATTTTTATAATTATTAACACAGTATTTACTGTTCAGTGTGCAAAGTAATTAGAATTGCACCTGCATTCACAATACAGATTTTAGCAAGATGAGTTTGTAATGGTCAGAGAGGCAGAAAGAAGGTTGAAGCAAGTAGGGATATGTGGGGTGATGAGAGCAGACAGTGGATTTAGGTTTAGGAATAGGCAGGAAAATCAGTGTCTTGGCAAAATTGCACAGAGAGAACCAAAAATAAGTAGGCCTTATCCAAACTGAGGTATGACAGGGCTGAAGAAGGCAAAATGAAAAAAATTATGGCTGGGCTGTGTAGCTGGGTAAGTGCCTAGGAGAGTAATTCTGCTGTTACTAACTTGGCTGTTTCTTTTTCTCTCCCTTCACCCTTTATTCTCAATTTTCAGTGTTCTGGTCGCTGTGTAGGCCGTCCTGCAGGTTCTCAGCACCCTCAGTTTATATGTCAGCTTCAGAACGGATCTTTGGTGCCAAACTCCTCTTGTGATGAAAGAAAAAGGTAAACAGTTTGAATAAGTTACAAGTTAGATTCTTTAGATGATCAAATTAAGGTACAGGATTGTCACTACAGTACAAGTAGGGAGATTCTTCTTTGTCAAACAAAGGAAAGGAGGTAGAGACAGTCATCCCTTTGTGGACACTGGATGAATTCAGGAACCCAGGAGAGGTTATGCCTGAAGAATTCAGAGCATCCAGTATGCAGTGTTTCAGGATCAGCTAAGTTTTCCTAAAGGTAAAATACCTTTTCTATTCCAGGGTTAAGAAACTGTTTTAAAGAAACTCATTTTTTCTCATGAGTGAGAAGGCATGATGAGGAGCAGAAAATTAAATAAAGGGAATTCAAATTAAATATGAAAAAAAAAAATGGAACAGGTTACCCAGTAGGTTGTGGAGTTTGTAGATATCCAAAATACAGAGACAATGTTGAGGGTCCTGGTCTAGTTGGCTGTGCTGTGAACAGGGGTGAGGAGCCTTATCGGTTCTGTAGTTGTGTGAATAAGGGTTTTTAGCACAAAAGCAAACATTTAACTGCCTCTTCCTTCCCTGCACAGCCCTGCTGTCAGAAGGAACTGTTCTTGGGAGCTGTGTGATGTGTTCTGGCGGACAGGCCCCTGGAGGCCCTGCAGCGTGGGCTGTGGCAGTGGCTTCCAGTCCAGGCGAGTGTCCTGCGTGCACAGGCAGAGCAGCAAACCAGTGGCCGAGCATTTCTGCCGAGGGAGGAAGAGACCAGCGACCTGGCAACACTGCAGTGTCACGTCCTGTGGCAGTATGTAAATGTTTATTTAAATATGAGCATAGTAATAGTTTGCAGCAGTTATATTAGAAAGTGACTCACAGTTGTACACTATTGATTTTACAAGCATTTGATTGTACATCAAAGGTAAAACTATCCTCTCCGAGGAGCACTTCGTAATCCTGGGGTTTCTTTTCTCTAAGTAGGCCAGTTTGATATTAAAGCCTCAAAAGCACTTTTAGAAACAGGATATTTAGGAAGTTTTTTGCAAACTTCCCTACATGACTGTGCCAGTGTGACTCAAAAGTCTCTGAGTGAGCTGCTAATGTCTCCGAGATGGGGTAGTGTTCTGAAAGAGACAATGAGTAAATGAATGCAGTGAGATCACACCTCTTACTTGTGACCTTGTTTAGCTTTCACTCCACTGCTGCCAGAAATGCACACTAAAATAATTACAAAGCTAGCAGGAATCCATCCCTTGTTTACAATTACTATGGCAAGTTCTGCTATTTCTCTTTTGCTCACTATAAAGCCTTATAATGTTTAAATATACTTTTCAGAAGGAGAATGCAAGGATACAACTCACTACTGTACATTCGTAAAACAACTAAAGTTATGCTTGATAGACACCTACAAACAAAGATGTTGTCAATCATGTCAAGAAATGTAAGTTCTCTATGGCAAGTTCATGATGCTGCAGTGAAGAGATGAGAAGAGAGGTTCATTACATTAACCTGCTCGAAATATATCCTTGTAAATGAGACATTAGTTGTGACAGTTAAATGGCAATGAGGGGCTAATGAAAACACAGTGTTGTGGCTTGGTGTGCTGGATAAGGTATTGCTTCTGGGAGTTTTCATTTTTCATTCTTTGCAATGGAACTTCTAATGTGTTAAACATGTCTGGATTAGCAAGATAATATCATGGTATATCATTTGTAAAATTTTGCAGGCCATCATTTTGTAATTTTATCAGTGAAGAAAGCACTAACTAAAAGAAGCAAATAGTCCCTACTGTCCTTAACTTATGAAGAAGAGTCACAAAAATACTTTTAAAAAATTGACTGTTGACTCCTAGGATTTTGGTTTGCCTTTTTTCCATAATATTTAACACAAATTTTAAATTTATAGAAGCTGTGACTTGTAGCTGTAAAATTTTGGCAGCAGCTTCATTTTCATAAACAGTTGGAGCTTAAGGGTTGATCTCACAGGATATACTTTACAGATACTAGCTCTCAGATGGATACACAGAAGTACATTGAATTTCTCCTGCTTGTATTTACGTGTGTGCAGTAACACACCAGAGATCCTAGCACAATTTTCAAAGCAGCAATAGATCTCTTTTGAATAAATGAGGTGCCATTTTTTATTGTTTCATTCTAATTCCAGTCTCTGAAGAACAATCAAAGTTCTGGTGTGATTATACTTTTGTAGTGATATTAAATTAGACAGAAGCTTTCTTGTCAGAGCTGTGAACAAACATTTGTGAGCACTGTTCTCTTGCACATCAAGTCAAATGAGCAGCCAGTAACTGGTCAAAATATCTGTCAGATTTCTTATCTTGAACAATCATTCTATTTTTCTACATTAATGGGGAAAAATGTCCAAGGAAGGATTATTAATTGTGAAGATACACAAATACAAGAAATCTATTTTGAGCATTTTTCCATCAAGACTATTTTTTCATCATGACCATTGACCATCTGAGTCATGTGCAAGTTGTTAAATTCTTATCATGGTGTTCCTGGGTAAATTATCTTCCACATTGCAGGTTGTCTGACTAGGGCTTTGAGCAGAGAGGACCACATGGGAGGCAGAAAATAGATGTTTTTTTTCTTTTGTAGTTTCCAAACTACAGCTCATATTGGAGGCCTGAATGCTTACTTTGACTTGGCTCTTGTGTTCCATCTCCGAGCTGTGTGACAGGCTGGGAGTGCTGTGGGGGCAGCTCAGACACAGCATCCTGCACAGAGGGTTTGCATCACTGAGAATTAGGGTAGCACTACTGTATAGAAAATGTTTAGGGTGGACTATCGTGTCCAAGGCTGACTGCAAGGAGAGGATATTCCTGATCATTACCTTTTTAATCAGCAATGGGTCTTGATTGTTTAAGCAGTTTTTTTTTAAATTAAACACTTGTAAGATACTTTTGTAGATATTTATTGTCTGATTTTAAAGTGCAATATTTTTTTTTTGTACAGTGTTTAATAAAGATTTTTGGACATATATTTTTTCTTATTACCAAAATTTCTTATTCATGTTTTCCCTTTATATTTAAAGTTTTCAAATGTTAACACATAGCATCTTTTGTTGCGTTAACTTTGGTTAAATATGCATGCTAGACAGAAGCAGTGCTGTAAATGTTTGTGATTGCAATTGGCATGACATTCCTCTGTAGATTATTTTATTGCTTCTCCAGTAACTGAAGATTTTAGCTTTCTTGAACGTAGTTTTGATATTTCTGAAATAAAGTATAATTTGATTATTCAACGCTGTGATTACCCTGACATTGTTTATTACCATGATTTGCATAGTAACTGTGCTTTCATTCTTTGTTATTTTTTTCAACATACTTTGTCCTTAATTCTGGGATTTTTTTCAAAGCTTCAGATTAGTTCTTATTTTTAACAGTTTATCATATTGTCAGCTTCACTGCAGTCTGCTTTGCACTGCTGTTCAGAGACAACATAGAAGTAACCTGACTGAAAAAGTGGGAAGAAAATTTGCCAAAATCCAGATGCGTCAGCTCTGATTCACTGAAATCTAGAATCAGGATTCCGTAAAAGGTGGAGTAAAATTGCATTTCTGTGCTGGGCCTTCACCAAGCAGAGTTCCTTCAGATCTGACAGAACAGCTCCATGCTTTATATTTAGTGAGTGATGGGAATAGCTTCATGAAAAAGAAGTTGTTTCAGAATACCCAATATGTGTAAAAAGTCTTCAGAAAGAAGAGTCTAAGAAATAGGATGAACAATAAAAAGCCTTGTAAAATTTTATTAAATAGAAAGAAAAAGTCTAGCAATGGAATGCAAGTGTTTGAGTGTTATCCTAGATGGCAATATTGGCAAAGATTTAATTTTCCTTTTGCATTCCTTTTGTGCAGTCTTTAAAAAAAGCAAAGGCTCTGTGCAGCAGTGCTGCGGAGCCTGCTGCTGGATGGCAGAGTGCACAGAAAGCACTCTCAGAATAGCAACTGAAACCACGAATAACTTTCCTGCTTTTACATCTTGGTTTAGCATGACATCATGAAATCCTTTTTTAACAGCTGTTATTTTGGAAAAATATTAGTTTTCCAGCCGTCTCTTCATTTGGTCTGCATTTCAGTAATTTGTTGCTTATGAAAAAGTTGACGTCAGGTATTGAATAGTGTCTGAAGGTTTATAATATCATTTGATGCTTTTCCTGGAAGCACGATCAGTGTGTTGGGGCTTTTTCAATTGTGAAGTAATAAAGGCTCCTCTCTTTCACTATTAAACTTAGGGGGAAACATTAAGGACAAAATGAAAGGGAATATGCCCCTCCACCCTAAAAAAAGTCTTCAAACACATCTGCAGAGGAAATGTTAAATGTATCTGAATATGCCCTCCACTTCCCTTCCTCTCAAAATGTTTGTACTGTGCTGGTAGGTGGCAGCAAATGACTTTCCATAACTTAAGGGAGGGAAGTGACTTCAGAACTGAAAAAAACAGCTGTGAAAATTTAAAAAAGCATCTGGGCTCCCTCACAGACCCAGCAGAAGAGCCATTTTGAGCAGAACATGCAGGCACATGTAACTTCATGGATTCAGACTGCATTTCTCCCTCCCTAGAAAGGAGAGCTGGAGGACATTGGGAGCTTCTGTAAACTGCTCCAGAGGTACCAGGACTGTGTGTAGGATATGGGACTGGGTAGGTATGACTGTGCAAAGTTTTGACTTTGTTTCCTCAGTGGTGGCATGACAGAGAATGACTCAAAAGGGTGTTTGCATTTTTTCTTCTGTGGTACAGGAAGATGACAACGAGTTGGACTTTTTCCTGTCCTGCTTTTAGTATCTCACAGATTTGCATTGTCCTTGTTCATTCACCATCTGAGGAAGGTGAATAATTTTCAGACAGAAAAGTAAAACTCATTTGCCATTAATCATTAACAGAGTAAGTGATAGTACAAAAACACAGCACAAAGACAAAAGTTGTATAAAAGTTGTATAAAAAGCATAACAATTTCATATAAAAATTTCTGTACAAACTTTGCTGTCTGTGTGTTTGGAATAAGCAATTCTTTGAAGAGCAGACAGACTGAAGCCAGGCTGCCTACAGACTTCTGCATCTCAGCTGGTATTTCTTTTTTTACCTGAGCTTAGTCTATTTTCTGTTATCTCTACTTACACCTGTGTAGTTTTCTGCCCTTTTTCCCTTCAGACTGCCTCAGCAGTAAACTCTGCCAGTGATAACCGGCTATTAAGCTTTAAAAATCAGATAGCAGGATCAAATTACAGTGGATGTTAACTTTTTGAGCCTGATTCTCTCTGCTTCCCCACCATCTATCTTAGAGGAAAAAAAAAAAAAACAACAAAAAAAACCCAAAACAAAACAAAAAAAACAAAAAAACAAAAAAAAAACCAAAAAACAAAAAAAAAACAAAAAACAAAAAACAACAAAAAAAAAAAACAAAACAAAAAAACAACCAAAAAACCCCCACCCCATTGTGAAATTCGACTGAATTTGCACACATTTGGTTTTAAAAATGATTCAGCTTGGGAGGACACACGCACTTAGTGTGTCAGTGTGTCTAAAGTGCATCAGTTTTGTTTCCTTTGGAAGTGAGGCTGAAAGAGCACAATCACAGAAATTTGGAAAGTCTAATGACCTGCTTTTGGTGGTTGAGTGGTTTCCACTGTGTACAGAAAAAGAGTGAGGTTACCACTTATTAAATGCTACCAGAAATTACACTGGCACCTTTATACACACTTCAGATCCGAATGAATTTAAAGTAGTGATGACTAAAGCTAGAACCAGGTTTTTAGAAATGCCTAGGTGTCGTGGCATGTGATTTGGGCATAAAATATAAAGAGAAAAATCTTACAGATTACTGAGATTATTACTGATTTCTTAGATCATTATAAATAGCATTTGCTTACTGTGAAAAATATGTTATCATCAAAAGACACTTGCTGTTTCATAAATACAATAATTTGCAGGAAATCTCAAAAAATTAAATATACAATAAATATGCTTGAGTTGGAGTGTAATGAAATGTGGGGAGTCAAGAAAACTAGAATGCACAATCAGAAAAAGGACAGATGCCATGTATGGAGTAGTGTTCCTTCAGCATTTGGCAAATCTTTATTAGTCTTGTAATAAACTTTGGTTTGGCTTTGGTTTTCTTCAAACTTCTAAAAGCAAAATTTGCAGTATTTAATTTGCTTTCAGTGTTATCTAAAGAAAAAATGAAGAAGTTGGTTTCCAATTATTTTACCAAGGTGCTTGAAATACTGCATGTAAGTATTATGACACACCAGCTACTTCCTTTGGCACAGGATTACAATTTGACCCAGAGCGTTCTGGAGATATCTGACGGTAGAATTTGTGACCCTGAGAATCTGTGTTTACATAGACATAACCCAGAGCATCTGGATGAAATCCTGGGCAGACCTCTTTCTTCTTTGGGGTATATTCAGTGCGATACAAAGTTTCACCGTTAAAAGGAGCTCCAGTACTTACAGCCTCTGTGGGTTTGAAACTTTGAGGTGGATTGGCCTGGTGTGGTATGTAATGGGATCTGAAGGTAGTTAAATTAGAAAATCTTCCCGTGGGTTTTTGAATTTGCGGTTCTGTCTTGATAAGCCCTCGCGGGCAGGCGCTCCAGGGTTGAAAGTCTTCTTTTGTAGTAGTCTTCCCTTGAAAAGTGCCAGAGCTTTTTCTTGCAGGAGCTGGTCTTATGGGGGCTCTAGGAGCAGCCTTGTGTAAAATGTAATCAAGACGGTTTGAGGAGTTGAGATCCATCTTGTCTGTGGGTGGGACGTACTCTCTTGGCTTGTAGAACTCGGGCGTGGTGACCAAATAGGGCTGATAGCGATCCTGGAATTCAGTGGTTCCTTTAAAAGGATCAGATTCAAGTTTTCTACTTTCAGGCTTGCAGCTTTTTGCTTGTTCCCCGGGTACCCCTTTAAAATCCCTCTGGTGGGTTGTGAGATCTTCAAAGGGTTGGTCACTTGGCTTGTACTCTTCTCTTGGCCTTACAAACATGGGCTCTAGCTCATGGACGACGTAGGCGGTGCGATGGATGGTGTTACTATCAAAAGGCCCCTCTGGAGGCTTGGTGTCACAAGGTTTGAAGCTTTGGGGGGGATTGGGTTGCCTAGGAATGTAGTCATCTTGAAACGTAGAAGGATTCCCAAACTTCTCCGAAGGTGGCTCGTACGGACGCTCCACCTTACAGGATTCCGTTCTTTGACTTTTCAATAACCTGTAGTGGTCTGTAAGGCAAAAACCAAAATTCCACCAGACAGGTGTTATTACTTAACACCATTCCTTTGAAATGAACACAAATTCCTCTGGTATTAAATCTTACAAAACAAAGAAAATGGATGTAAGTGAAAATGATAATTTTATCTGTGTGTTTGCGATCTGACAAAACTGTCTTCTATTACAGTGTGTGATAAAAACAAACCCCAAAAAATTGTACCTGATGCCCCATTTTGACTATTTTCTAAACAAAAACTAAACAGGAAATGGCCCTATACAAGTTTTGTATACAATATCTTCCAGTTTACTTTAGCACTTTTGTGCTGACCATTGTAACAGAATAATTAGTGTCAAGACAGATCATTACTAGGATGATGTATATGTAAACTATACCATACACAACCAGAAGCCTAAACTCCACTTTTGATCTACTCTGTGGAAAAATAATTCACATGAGCTAAAACTACCCAAAAGATCCATTACACCTTAATTTCCATCCACGTTTGCTTGAGATAGCCTAACCAAGTGTATGTTAGAATTTCCTTGTAGCCAAATAAACCTCAGAGAGGGGTTTTAGTTTAGAAGTGAGAAGTCTCCCCTCAACAAATGGAGTGTGGAATGTTTTAGGGCATAATCCCCTGCTTTCTCGTATGTTTTACTCCCTGTCCCAAACCAACAAATCCAGTTTCTAATACAGGTAATTCCAAAAACTACTTTCATCTTGGATTTTTCTCTTTCTGTGGGTGGCATACATTATTACCTCGATAGGTTGGGATGGTATCCACTTTTGCTCCTGAAGTGTGTTTCCTCTCTCGAGGCCTTGCTAATGTCACTGGTCCCACTTTATGAGGATTGTAATCTCTCTGGTATATGGTTCCCAGGTCAATCTTCCCTGACTTTGGTCTATATTCTTCTTGTGGCCGAAAAGGTGTCTTCACCTCATATGGTATATAATCAGATCTCAATTGGGGAAAAGAAAACACTGGTTAAAAAAGTCTTTTTTTCCTTATGAAGTCACTTTTGTAAGTTTTCATTTATATGGAAAAAACCCAAAATGTTTACTCTGAAAAATCATCAGACATTGTATGTTGGAGGGATAGCACAAAGGACAGAAAACCTTAGTACATAAATTGAGTGTCTCTGATGTCTGATGGAGCCTTTATTCAAAGGTAAATGCTGAACTAAGTTTTTTAACACTCAGAGCCTCATTCACAGTCTAACAATATTATTTAAAGTATCTGAAAGGAGACTTACAAAGTTACTATAATTTTGCAAAGAAATTATTAGAAAGCAGAAGCAGAGCAAAATTCAAATTACTGCAAGTGGTAGCATTTACTGAATGCATGTGGAGAATGGAATAAAACCAGAAACAGCATTTCACTGATCTTGTATGGGCACATTACATTAAAAGGTTGTATATTACATATGTGGATGTTTAAATAGTCCATACGAGCACATGACCAATCTGTGAGAATGGCATTTGGCCTTTCTATTTATGTCTCTTTTTTTTTTGATAAATAAAAAAGTTTCACCAGATGCCCTCACAGCTTAAAAGAGAAACAACAATAATGAAAAAAGTACATGTTGATGCCCCAGTCACATCACTAACAATGAATGGGTGATATCTTTTTCTAGTTCTAAGATGCTCTTTAATTCTGTAAGCTTAATGTCAGAGTCTGTGCACAGACAGGGCATATATACTGAACCCCTTTACAGTTTGCTTTCTTAAAACAAATAATTTTCTTAAAACTAATAATCTGAATTTAAAAAATCAATAAAAACACCCCTATTCCTTTTTCTTAAGATTTTTTTTTCCCACTGTCTTAGATTCTACAGAAAGTTCACAAGCTTGCCAGGTTTTCCATAAGACCTAAATTTCCTAACAGGCTGAAAACAAAGACAAAAATTTTAGATCCTCTTTACAGGTTAAAGGCTGCTGTAAAGAATGCAAATCTTGCTGTACACATGCTTTGTGATTTTTTACGACCCTTTTGTGGTAGCTGCATTTCTATACTCAACATTTATACTTTAAATATGCAAAATGTGCAAAGGATGCAATGATTGCATTTTGAGAAGATTGCAATACAACGTCTAGTCTCCTCTTAAAAAAGAATGAGAAACTTTGCAGAGTAATTATAAAACATGGTTTGAAAATATTTACTTGAATGTTGAGATGCCGTCCATTCTCCCCTGATCCTTTGGGAACTGTGATGTTGGCTTACAGCTCTCGGGGGGGCAGACGTTGCCATAGCCAGGGTATTTCTCCAAATATTCAGTTTTGTGGCATGGCTGCAGTGAGTCATCGTAAATCTTCGTGGGTTTATGGCAGCAGCGATGGCGTCTGAGTCAAACACATCAGAGCAGAGAATTGGGAACAGTTCTGTTAAAGAGGGAAAGCCATACTCTGTCTACTGGGAGTGAATAACAAATGGGGAAGATTGAACTATGTCAGCACTTTTTGTTTAAAATCTTTTCTGAATGATAAAACCACAAAATGTTGTGCTGATGGCACAGGTCCCAGAGCACATTATCCTAAAACAGTGATAAAAGGAGTTAGTCCTTGGTGCAGAATACAAAGCATGGATAGAATTCTCTATCCAACTCAGTCCTCCAAATGATGCTACCACCAAGATGCACTTTCTTCTTGTCTGTAATCTTTAATGATATTGTTTTATTTGTAAAAGTAACTAACTGTGCTTCATTTCCTGTCTCATATGGTCCCTTTTTTACTGTATGACCTTATCACTTGTCTTTTTATTTCTGTGCATCTCAGCTATTTTCACCACTACTGATTAACACTTTTTGATTAAAATTTTAGTGGTGTGAAATCTCATGTGCACTTCCAGTGCTCTGCAGGCCATTTATGACTTTTCAACCCTTTTTTTCCTCCAAGGACTGACTAAATTCTCTATCCAAAATGCATGTTTATTTAGAAGTAATGACATCTCTTTTTCTTATAGGTATTATTTCAATTCTACCTGCTTTACATTGATGCCTTTATCATTGTGCAAAAAGGTGTTGGGAGGTATATAATGACAATTTATTATTTATACCTTGTTGTTTTGCATAAATGATCCATGAAATTAAAATTTACATCTTGTTATTGTTTTGAAAATCTTGTTTTATTCATTCTAATTTGAATAATGCACACCTCTGGCTGACCTCAAGAAAATACAGAATGACAGATCTTCCTCCTACTTACAGCTGACAACTTGCAATGCGAAGGGAAAAAACAAAAATTAATTTTTCAAATTAACAAGTATTGTAAAGTTCTGTACATGAAAAGCAAAAATATCTAAAACCCAAGAAAGGTAAAAGCGTACAGCTCTTACTGAGTACAAATAAATTCAAGTTTCAGAAAGGTGGATATCTAAGGAATATTTCAAAGATCTGCAGAGAATTTTAGCTAGCACTGAATACCAAAAAGGAAAACAATAAATTAAAGCAAGGCGAAATAGAATACAGAAACAGACACGAAGGACTCCTGCTGGGAAAATGAAAAAAACACTGAAAGAAGCTCTTGGAGACTGGAGATCCTAAAGCTGGTAAAGTGTGTGCTGCCTGAGTTTTCCAGCTCAGTAGTTCAAAAAATGAGACATAAAGTAGCCCTGTCAAAGAATCCACATCCTTCCAAAGCTTCGTTTACTCCTTTTCAATCAAGTCAATTAACAATTGAGAGACCTTTTCAAAACATGGGAAAGGAAAAAGGAAGAAGAGGGAAAGAACAGGAAAGGTAGGAGAACAAGGAGGTAAGTGTGTGCTATTTCTCTCTGCAGTGTTTGCCTGTCATTACCTTTGTCATGAAGTTCAGTTTCACCTTAGTAATGTTTTTTTCAGAAAGTACAAACAGCATATGCTGTGGCACGTAGCATCTAAAAGTAATGGCTAAGCAGAAACAAAAGACATTGAATGGATGGTTTGCAAGCTGGTTGAAATATAGGTGATCAAATTATAATGTTTTTCAAATATTTTTTGGCATGCAGTTCAAAGGAGTTGGAAACAAATATTATTCACCTACAAAAGCTTCACTCTGACAATCTTCAGTTTGGCATAAGCTGGTCCAGAAGACCAACCACCAAACAAAACACCCTCTGTGTTCTGGGGTCACCATTCTTTAAGGACTTAAATGAGTATTTTGTAAGCAAAGTTGTGAGTATATCCCATGAATGGACATGCTGCAAACTGAAATGGATTCTAGAAAAAATAATTACTGCAGAGTGAGCCTGTAGTTCTTGATAGATGCAACAGAGAGGTGAAAGCAATCTACTCTTATCTTTTCAAGGAAAGAGATGGTTGCAATTCTATTAGAATTCATTGTTGATCCAAAAATGTCCTTCAAACCACTTATTTCTAGTGTATAAAATAATTCTGAACACACTCTAACTGTACACAAAATTACTTGGAATCAGGTGAGGTTGTTAAGGAAGTTCCTACATCCTACTCTGTGTTGTGACAGTACTTTGAGTTGGCCTGAAGGGTAATGTAAAATTAACTTGTGAATTTGACTTGGAGAAGAGATTAGGGGTTTATGGGTCAATTGATAAATCTGCTTTAGGATGTAGTCGAATTTAGAATGTTGTCCAATTGCTAAACCAAATTTTCATTTAGATAATACTTTTATAAAACTAATTATGTGAGGCATCACAATGCTCGGAATCATCAGAGAAGACAGATTACAGCTCTGATAAATGAACTATGTTGCTTAGAGTTTGGCCTGAACTCCTTGAGACACTGATTATTTTGAACTTCATCCTTGTATTTATCTTAATTTCAACCCCAGAGTTACTGATAATTCAAATAAATTTGGTGAGAATCCTCCTTTTCCCATGACTGACTGGCACTTGCTTTGATGGATTATTATTCTTTCCCTTCTTTGTGGGAGACTATCTTGTGTCTTGCATAAGGTCTGACTAGAATCTCAGCTAAATAAAAGTGACAGTACATGGCTCTCTTGTGCCAAATGTTCTTATTTTAGTAGAATGATGGTGACTTTAACTTATTTAAGGCCTGGCATACATACTTTTTTTTAATACAATGCCAGCAAGATCCTTGAAATTTTATCACAAAGCATTTTCCTCCCAGAGAACTAGACTAATAATGAGAAAAGCTTAATATTTATCATAAAAGAAAACTTACCACCCCTCCACAAACACAGCTCAAAGCTTTTATTTATTTATTTATTTATTATTTTTTGCCAGTGCATACACTACGGTCTAGAAGACATAAATGATGGAAGGACATCTGTATTTTTGAGAGTTGTCTACTTTCCTGTTGTTGACAGGAGATTTGAAAGTTTTTACAGTGTTTGTTTGTATTTACATGTGGTCAGCATGATGGCTTAAGTAACCCATACTTTAGAAAATCTTCTTTCCTTTTAACTTACATTTATTCAGGAATATAGATTTTTATGATAATGACAGCAATAGAAAAAAAGGGGGAAGGCTGAAAGATGGAGAGGAAGATAAAGCAGTAGTTTATTTTTGTGTCTCCAAACAACTTCTATGCTTTTGCAGGCTGTGATTATCTTTTACAGCAAATACTATTCTTGTGTGCAGAAAGTTCATCTATCACACAAGCTTTGTTCTTCTTTGGAAGCCAGATTTAACATCCTGCATTTGAGAAAGCAGAATGAAGTTCTGTCTTACTGGCTTTGCTCCCCTTTAAGTTTTTTCAGTGTTTCTTTTAAATTCTGTTCATAGATAGGGAAGATTGTTTCCTTCTATTTTATTATTTAGAATTAAGCAGTAATTATACCTCCATAAAATTTCCTGCAAATAGCTAAATGATAATGTCTACAAAACATTGGATATTTATAGCTGCTTTGAAGTCTCTGCTAAGCTGTGTATGCCTTCCAATGTCCAGGTAACACTGCCAAGTGACCAAGCAGCCTTCCCCTGAAAACAGAAACACTATACACTGAAGCAAACACAATGTGCTGCCTAAACCAATAATGGCTTAAGATTTTATTGACTGTAAAAACTTCAGTGGGGTTTATTTTAAACCGCGAGCTTTATGCATGTTTAATGCAATTATTATCGAACTGGGTTTTGGATTGAGAATCTTTGATTGAGTTGAACCTCATTTTGTGCTGTCTCATTGTGATATCTCAGGGTCTTTCTACTTGAGCCCGAGCCAGGTTTGTTATCTCACCCTGAAAACAATCTGTTCCAACTCTTCATTAATCTAGGCCTTTTGAAACCAATTTATGGGGCAAAATTCACCACAGGCTAGGCCAAAAAGAACATGAGGAGCTTTACTGCCTCACATCTCAGTTTACAGATGAAAAAAGAGTGCCTGATGAACAGATAGACTTCCCATGCAGAAACACACAATGGGGTGGCTGGTCTGCAGACCTTGTGGGTCATGGTGCACTTTGCAACCACAGGGTTTGCCCTAGACTTCTAAAAAATATTGAGCACACCTCTGGGATCTTGTGAGAACTGTTATTTATGTTGTTGTTAGGGTTGTTTTTTTTTTATTAACTGAATCTTTGAATGGTAGGATGATTATTTCTGTTTGTTTTTTTTTAAAGTAGACAGAGAAGAAATTGGAAATATTAACAGTTGTGACTTCAATCTGTGAATATATATGTAAGTTTTCAAAGGGTTCAGTTCCTTATTATTTTGGGAAATGTGATTTGTTGCTTTTTTTTTTTTTTACCAATGGCATTGATAATATTGCTTGTAGACCTGTAATAGTAATTTTCCATTAAAAATTGCCTGCTGTACCCTCTTGTGCCAGCCTCCCTGGGTCAAAGAGGCTCTAGAACAACGATGAACTG
The DNA here is from genome assembly GCA_013396875.1 of Vireo altiloquus. Taxonomy (NCBI): domain Eukaryota; kingdom Metazoa; phylum Chordata; class Aves; order Passeriformes; family Vireonidae; genus Vireo; species Vireo altiloquus. Next base: position 340,155 of record VZRF01001113.1, on the reverse strand, counting down.
TTTGTCTCTCTATGGGATCACGGAATGTAAATCAAAGTGGTGAGTGCTACTGGATGTGATGGCAGAAGGGCAGATGCATTACATTGCATTTAAAGGCTGCAGTGCTTGCACAGGTTTCTGGTAAGGTTGCCAGAACTCTTCCAAAGGTTCCTTTCGTCCAGTCCTTGAACAGGAGCTGGCTCTGCCTTCTGGAAAAGCCTGATTCTGATTTAGTCTGGGTGGCTTTCAAAGACTGTCTCTATTCTGTTCTATTTTAGTCTAAGACCTTCTTTTACCCTTACCTGATTTAGATGTAAATACACTACTTCACATTTACTGAGAATGTGCTCATACTTGGGTCCTATTCTCCAGTGGCCTGGGGTGCTGCTTATATTATCAGTGAGTTTGGAAAGGGGCTCTGAGATTATCGAGTCCAACCTGTGACCAAACGCCCCTGTGACAACCAGAGCACGGCACTGAGTGCCACATCCTGCAGTTGGCTGATTTTCAGGCTCTCNTATGCTCTGTGGGGTTGTTGTGACCCAAGGGCAGCACCAGACCCTTGGCCTTGTTGTACCTCCTACCGCTGGCCTCCTCCCATGAACCCAGCCTGTCCAGCTCCCTGTGCAGAGCCTCCCTACCCTGCCGCAGCCCGGTGCTGGCACCAGCTCGGTGTCGCGGGCGAGCGTGCCGAGGGAAGGCGGCGCGGGCTCGGCGCCTCCCTCACTCACCCGCAGGAGCAGAGCTCGCAGATGCAGCGCGGCGGCCCCATGCCCGGGCCCGCTCGGCCGCCCCGGCCGGTAACCAGGGACGCTGCCGCGTGCGGCAACAGCGGCCCCGGCCCGGCCCCGGCCCGGCTTCCGTCCGGCGTCACGGGGCGGGATCGGCGGCGGGGCGGGCGCGGCTTTCCGGGAGCGGCGGCGGTGGCGGAGCGGGCGCAGGTGCGTGTGCCCCGTGCGAGGAGGGCCTGGGCAGCGCGGCTGGCCCCTGCTCGGCCCTCACTGCTCCTGGGGCAGCCCCGGCGCAGCGGCGGGAGGGGAAAGCGAACGGAGGGCCCAGGGGGGGAACCGTGAGGCTTGTGCCGCTCCGGGCGGCTCCGTGTTCGCTGCCGAGCCCGAGCTGCGCCCACCCGGGCTGCTGAGCCGCGCTGTGAGGCGCAGTCACGGCCCGCGGGTTGTGCTCTCGGGTGTCCCACGTGTGGAGGGAGCCTTCCCCGACGAGAGGCTCTGATCGCAGTGGGGGTCATTAAAAACCAAAGCGTTTTCTCGAGCTGACTCCTCGGTAAAATGGTTCGCTCCCTTCGCAGAGTTAGCCAGCCATGGTGCTCACAAGCGTGGAAAAGATGGTTGGCCTGCAGAAGAAGGCGTCCGGCATCAGGAATATCTGTATATTGGCCCACGTGGATCACGGTGAGTGATGGCGAGATGCTTCGGTCACTGCTCCAAAGTAGTAGATTTTTGTGGATTTAGCTTTTAACCTGGCTCGAACTTGATTCAGAGAAGTAAATTTGTTTTATTCACCTTTTTCTTGGCCTGATGTAGCTTGTCTATTCTTAAGAGAGCTTGTCTAACTTAAGAGAGCATCACGCTATAATAATTTGAAGTAGTTGAAATTGAATGTTTTCTACTTCTACGATGGTGAATGTTGACATGAATTTAATGCATGTTTGAGAGGCAGAATGATATTTTTCTATGTTTGCTTAATAGAACAAGTTTGTTGTGTGGATGGAAATAACAAGCGCTTTCTTTAGAACACAAATATTGTGTCTAATTGCATGTTGTGTTGACATTCTGATGTACTGTTTGTTATTTCAACTGCTTTCCTGGTCATGACAGCTAAGTTTGTATCCACTCTTCAAAAATAAATTCGTGTGCACCTAACAGGTGAAGCTGAATAGTTTGGTTTGTTTTTCTTTAAAGTTAATTTGTACTTTTGTGGCGTTTTATAGCCTTTATTAATGGTGATATCTTAGAATGCCGTATGTTGTGTATTTTGCCATCTTTTGTATTCATTTAATCTAAGGAATTTATTTTTCTTTTCAGGCAAAACTACTCTAGCTGACTGCCTTATATCTAGCAATGGAATAATTTCCAGCCGCTTGGCAGGAAAGGTAGAGTTATTCTGTCACTTTTAAGAGAATTCTAAAGTGTATGTGCTGGGATTGTAAATTCTTGATCATTAAGAAAATTCCATTTATAGTCTTGCTAAACCTTGTTTTCTCGCCATTATACTCTGACAGTTGAAAAGCAAATTGTGAAGATATTTCTGCAAATTTACCATAACTTCTTTTGTTTCTGTGCTCAGCTGAGGTATCTCGACAGCAGGGAAGATGAGCAGATCCGAGGAATAACAATGAAATCGAGTGCAATTTCACTGCACTTTGTGAAAGGTAAGTTGTTGATGCTGACATGCATACATTTTAATACATGTTTCCATTAATTTTCCCTGTCTCTTTGTTGTTGTGATCTTTGTGTGCAGCTTTTACTTTTGTGTTTCTCAGTGTTAGGCCATGATTCTGCAGACACTTAGGCAAGTAACAGGCAGCCAGAATAACTGAGTTCCATCTCAGGGTCAGGAAACCATCTTCAGTCGTATCTCTGAGTGGAGGCCATGAGAGTAATTGCCTCATCTTTTTAATTTAGATATAAATATGTATATTTTGACCTTAAGTCATGAATTAATGTCTCTTAAAGGCAAGAGTTTCTTTCAAAAAACCCCAGGTTCTAGAACAGTCTTTCTACTTTGTTGAGATGCCTGTTGCACTGTGCTGTGAGGGTTCTTTTGGTGTAGCTGGTGTCAGGACATTAAAAAATAATAGCTGAAGCAGTATAACTGGGTGGCTGGAAGAAATATTTTTGAAAATTGTTCTGAAATATTAATTTATTGTTTGATCCTAGGTGATCAGGAGTATCTGATTAATTTAATAGACTCCCCAGGGCACGTGGATTTTTCTTCAGAAGTATCTACTGCTGTCCGACTCTGTGATGGTTGCATCATAGTGGTGGATGCTGTTGAAGGAGTCTGTCCACAGGTGAAATAAAGTGCATTAAGTAGAGGAAGATGGGAGTAAGCAAAGTCTGAAGTGGGTTATATAGAAATAAAAGATGAGCTGCTTGACAAGTTTTACAAAACTTTTAATAAATGGCAGTGCAGTTGAGGTGTGAGAGTAAACAGGAAAAATCATAGTTGTGCTGAAAAACTGACCAGTGCTGGTGAGTGGGTGTAGAGATGCAGGGTTGAGACAGTGAGTGTGCAATTTTTCAGGTAATGGAGTATTTTGATAGAGAAAAGTCTTAAGGGAAATAATTTCATATATTTGCATGGGCTTTCAGGGTTTGGAAAAGAATATACAAAATAACACTGAGGTTGCTTTTTTAATGGCTTATTTTTCGAAATAGTTTGGTTATTATTATGGGTGATTTGGCCATGAAATCCCTCCATTCTGCAGAATTCTTCAATCACTAACACTGTACACTCTAGGAGTCAGATTTCTGGTTTGAGTGTCAACCTGTCCTTTACTATATGTCTAGTAAATTTTAGAATGATATTTTAATATTTTTTTTTTAAATGTTCTACCTTTTTGTGCTGTCAGGCTTTCTGTAATGAGTTTTTTAAACAATTCTTTCCTTCCCAGACTCAAGCAGTCCTGCGGCAGGCGTGGCTGGAAAATATCCGCCCGGTCCTGGTGATTAACAAAATCGACCGCTTGATTGTGGAGCTGAAGCTCACCCCTCAGGAAGCATACCTGCACCTTAAGAATATCTTAGAGCAGGTATTCATGCTGCAGTGTCATTTCACACAGCAGATTTTGTGGCACTGTGTAACGTCCAGTCTGATTTTTAACGTTGAGATGCATCTTATTTGTGTTTGGTTTTGAGGTTAATTCAGTTTGCCTGTGATGGAGGAAAGAGTAGTAAATGCCTCTTGGCAGGTCATCAGGAAAAGTCTTCATTTTCAGAGATAATATGCTGAATGTTTTGTTTTTCTGTTAAATTGCTTAAACATATTGGAGGTAAACAAATGTTACACTGTTCCTGATATTGATGGCTTTGTGTAGGATTAAAGTTGATTCATCTTTTAAATTGTAGTTTAAGTTGGCCTCAAACCTTTTCCTCCCTGAGCTCACCTGGGAGCACTTATCTACCTGGTTTCCCTTTGCCCTCTGTTTGTTTTGTTGGCAGGAAAAAGTTCCTGTTTCACCATTGCCTGTGAGAGATAAAGTGTGTTACATGTGCTGCTCTATCTCACTCAGTCCTGGTGTGGCTGACTTGGACCTGGAAACTGCACAGTGTTTATGTCAGAATATCAGTCTCATAAACTCCTGTTGTCTTCAAGTGTATAGAATTAGATGTGTTTTAAATTGCCAAATGAATCACAGCCATGCTATCTTTTTACCAAAGCCTCTCTTTTATGTTTTTGAGGGTGGGGAAATTGCATTGTACTTGCAAGGGTTGTTAGAGCGAATGAATCTCAGGGTGTTTTTACATATCCTTGTCTAGATCAATGCAGTCACTGGAACACTTTTTACCTCCAAAGTGTTGGAAGAAAGAGCTGAAAAAGAAACAGAAAGTGAAAGTGTTTCAGACACAGCCCCAGGAGATCAAATTTATGACTGGAGTACTGGATTGGAAGATACTGATGATTCACACCTCTATTTTTCTCCAGAACATGGAAATGTGGTGTTTGCCAGCGCGATTGATGGCTGGGGTTTTGGGTAAGTTTGGGATTTAATGACTGACTTTTTGGGTTTTTTTTAATTGATTACTGCCATTAAAGTATTTCAGGTGTTTTGTGATTCTAAAGATGTTTCTTAGTTTTTCCTGTGACATGCAGCTGTGTATAAATCAATCACCTGTGTGACAGGGATCCCTGTTTACTTACGCAGGAGCTTCTGAGCCCCCTATGCTGTTTTATAAATAAAAAAATAAAAAAAATAAGTGTTTTATTACTTGCTGCCATTGGATACACTAGCAGAGAAGGGCAGGAGCTGGTTCAGGGTACACTTTATTTTGGAGGGCAGCAGGTGTGTGAGGAGTGGCCGTGTTCTGGTTTCTGGCCACGAGGTGGAGGCGTTGTCTTCCTTCTGAAATTGTAATTAGAGGGATACACTCCGTGGTGGCACAGGGAATGTCTTGAGTGCTGCAGAGCCCTTAAAAAAAATCATCTCCAGGATTTTTAAATCAAAGTCAGACTCTTAAATGAGGTACCATGCATAGTCTGTTGTGTAACACAAACAGCTCTTGTCACTTCAGAGGAAAGCTAAAACAAAATGGGCTGTTTTAGTTTAATTATATTTCAAGACTGTTTTGTTTCTTCCGATGAACTGTCAGACCTTGGCTGTAATAAATCATATAATTGAGGGGAAAAGAAGAACACTTTTCTTAATTACTTTCAAGAGGTTCTTCTGGACTACCAGCCACAGTACTGTGTGGTGAAATATGGATCTTAATCATGGAAAGTCTTGACTGCTGTTTCATGGTTGTGGGTTCTTAAAAACAAATTAACTTATTAGGCAGTGCCAGCCTCATCCAGTGTGGTAAGTACATATGGTTTTCTCATAGTCCACAAGTGTTGAAAAATGCCATTAATATATTTGCAGGGCACATTCTTGCTGGCACAAGAATCTTGGAAGTTCACCCTGAATTGAGAGTTCAGGTAGTTTCTGGGCTTAGTTAGTCTCTGTGGGCTTAGTTCAGAACTCACAGCTTGTGTGTTGTGGATGTGGACAGGTCGTCTTTATAGCTGTGTGAAAACTTAAGAATTCTGAATTTCAAAAAGATTAGCCAACAGCACTGTTCTGTAAACAGGATTGTAATGGTTGTAACTATATTTCTATATTTTTTTTCTGCATACACAGTAGCAAATATGTGGAAATTTTTTTTATTGCTGATCACTGAACATTTTCAGCAAGGAATCAGTAAAATGTTCAGGACTCCCTTTTTGGGTCTAAGCAAGCTGTTTTTGTTAACTCATGGGGACTACTGAACAACACAATTGGCTTTACAACACAGTTATGGCATTGCAGTTTTACTCATTATTAAAGTAATGATTCAAACAACAAGAATTTTCATAAATGGTTAATTAAAAATAATTACCACTATCTGATGGCTCAAAAGAATGCTTTTAGTGGTCTTTAACATCTACTATTCTGGTCCCAGACCATAGTTAAATGTGGCGTGGGAAGTCTTTCAAAGAGTAAATTTCAGTCATCATTTAAGTATTTATAAGGTTTATGTTGTGCTTTTGAGTTTTTCATGAGGGGATAGTACACAAGTGTTTATTTCAAGTAAACCCTTGAAGCTGACTTGAAACAAAACAAAGCCATTCAAGTACTGTTGATGTTTTTGATCTGTTGTGACTAAATATTTTTGCAGGTGTAAATGTTAAGCAATATGAGCTAAAGGGAAGACAACTGGAAAAGTGGGAGTAAAACAATGATTTGAGATTCTTGATTGATTTTCGTGTAAGCTGTTGCTGTAAAAAACATTACACTTTTATGAAGATATGTTTTCTTTGCTTTCAGAATTGAACATTTTGCCAAACTGTACAGCCAAAAAATTGGAATCAAGCCTGCAGTACTTCTGAAGACTTTATGGGGAGATTATTATCTAAATACAAAAGCAAAGAAGATAATGAAAGGTGATCAGGTATGGAGGGTGTCAAAATATAACCTGATTTTTATTTTGGAGTTTTTTTTATCCTTCTGATTCTGTTCCTAATTCAGTGTATTCTGAAACTTGACCTCAGATCCTTTTGACTCCATGTTACTGGAGGTATAAAGTCACCAGGATAGCCTTGCAACACCCCTTGGAGCACAGAACATTCCAAAACTGACCATTCAAATGCTGCATGGAGGAAATCTCATCTAAGGGCCCTCACTAAATAAGGGATATTGCAGCTTCAAGGTTTCAGCATAGAGTGAAACACACAAGAAGAAAGGAAGATTAACAGTGTAGAAACAAGAGGAGTTAGTACTACTAACTGCTAAAATATTTTCATGTAATCAGGGTTGTTTTGCTGTTTACATTGGTGATGATTAATAGTTATAAAAGATGTGTTAAGGAGGCTGAAGGTAGTTATGTGCCATGTTTATCAGGTTATTTTTCTGAAGTTGAAACCCTTGTCCTCCACCTTTAAATTTCATATTTATTTTGTGCCTTGTACAATTCTCGTATGACAGAGTTCTTGATTTTAAATAAAGATTTTACGTGTTCATTATGAAAAGTGCAGTCTTAAGCCTATTGAAAAAGTGAGGAATTGCTGGTAATGAGTTGTTTTTATCTTCTGCCAGTCAAAAGGAAAGAAACCTTTGTTTGTGCAGCTGGTGCTGGACAACATTTGGAGTCTGTATGAGGCTGTTATGAAAAGGTGAGAACATCTCTAAAAGTTTTCATGGCATGTCCTTCCATGCTTTGGTGATTTTTTGAAATACTCAAGAGTAACAGATTGTGGTTAGATGTTGCTACTGTGGGATTTTTTTATCTGTTTATTATTTTCTTTACAGAGACAAAGAAAAAATAGAAAAGATAGTCACCTCTTTGGGACTGAGAATTGGTGCCCGGGAGTCACGGCATGCAGACCCAAAAGTTCATCTTAATGCCATTTGTAGCCAGTGGCTACCAATATCTGATGCAGTGCTCTGTATCCTTAAAAAAGATACTATTTTTTTTTTGTGTGTTGGCAGTTCTCAGACTTCAAAGTGCTCACGTATTTAACTGTGTGATTTGGTATAATTTTTTTCTTTTTTTATGTCTGTGCCTAAGCTAGCTGGATCTGTTTTCTTGCTTGGGACATTACAAGTTGCATACCTACCATTGTTTTTACATTTCTGCCAACTTTGTGCTTTTGCACATCTTATTTTTAGGAAGCTAAGTTATGAAAGTGGAGGTAATTTGACAATATGCCTTCATTATGTAGTTTTATATTCAAGTTTTAGTGATTTTCCTGGAGTAGAAACCAATCTCCTGTTTATAATAGTGTTGTAGGTCTTCTGCCCATGAAGTTCTGTAGATGTCTGATGTTATGTTTTAGGCATAAAATTTCCTAATCCAAAATCAGCCTTTGCTGTTTGTCAGCTGTACCCATTGTTTATAATATGATACATCTTCTACAATGGTAGAAGTGCACAAATTAATGATGCATAAATACTAATTACTTCTGTAGATCTTGCCCCACTTGTGCTGTCCTTAATTTCCTAGCTGCACTTAGGGTGGGCCACCCCTCCTTAACTGTGCCCCTGATAAATGGCAAAAAATTGTTGCTGTCTTGAGGGGGACCCAAATGCACTGTGAGAACAGAGCTGGATTTTGGGTCTGCTGCTGCAGGCAGTTAGTGCATGAGGCTCAATTAAAGAGGCATTGAAAGCATTTGTCTTCCTGTTGTTTGCATTCAGTAAGGAAATAAATGTAAGTGTGTATCCTCAGCGATGTGTTTTAGCCATGGTGTGTAATAAAATTCCCAGTCCTCTGGACATCACGGCAGAGAGAGTGGAAAAGCTGATGTGTGTTGGAGCAAGAACATTTGATTCTTTGCCACCAGAAACTCGGGAATTGAAAAGTGGTGAGTAGGTGTTCTCCCATTTTTATCTTTGGATTGTACAATGTGATATCTGTATCTAAGTTTATAAATATTCCATTTGCAGTAGCTTCATTGATGTTTGTCATTGACGTGTCATAGTTTTATGGTCATGCATTTTTCTTCAATCCCATATATTCCTGGGTTTTAGACAACTTAAACTGCAGGAGATGTGAATTCCAGGACTCTGAAACTGGGAGTTTTACAAGGATGCAAGGTTAATACTTGTTTTTAGTTCTAAACAGTCGAAGTTGTTACGTAATTGAGAATTGAATATTTTACTAACTTGTGTATTAAAATCATTAATTTTTAGCCAGTAGTGGTTTGAATTTGGATTTAATTTTTGCAAGTGTATTGATTAGCTTTTAGTAATTAATTATTAATTGTAGTGCTTTGAGATCTTCTTCGAGAAATCGAGGAGGATGAGCTACAAAATGTCAATTAAAAGTGAGATGTGAATGTCAAATGGACAGACTGTTAGGAATGGTTTCCCAGAGGTAACAAAACTGGCTTTTCATCCTTTATTGAACATTTAAAAATGTGGTATTCTCCAGACAGTATTCAACACTGTGTTAGCATAAGTTTATTGGAAGAAATTTGCCTCTGTAAACTTAGAGATCTCACTGCTCTTGCTTATGAACCACATTTAGTATCTTGCTAATTTTTAGTAATAGTCTCATGCTTCTGCTTGCCTTTACTCTGTGGTCTTTTCATATCTCAGATAAAAGGGAGGAGTGTAGAAGATGAGTCAGTTTCTGTGTTAGAAGTTTTGAACGGTGGTGTTTAGTTTGAATTTTATGTGTTTCAAGTTGGATGAAAAAAATAGCATATGGGAATTTCCTAAGTACTGAATGAGTTTTGTGTGAATCTTTCATCTTTTGAGGAATATCTGTTCTTGCAGTGAAGTTGTTAGGATTTTTGAGCATCTTGACGTTTGCAGGTCTTCCTCCTTTAATTTGAAAGGAAGAAGACTTTGAGGTACTGAATAAATAGTGTTCAGCCTTAATCCTATGCTACTCTCTGGTTTCCATTGTGATCCAAATCAGCCCATAAACTCAGCTTGTTTGGTTGGAGTATATATAGTTTTTTGTCAAGAGTTATATTTTTGCAGTTTGCTTATTTTATTGCAAAACACACTTGAAGATACAGTCAGTGTTACCAAATGATTAGGCTAGAGAAATTTTTCACTTTTTCCTATTGTTTTTTCCCTAGCATATTATCCATTGAAACAGGAAATAAACAGTAATGCTTACAAAATTAATGTAAAGTCATAGCTTTGTCCAAACTTCCGGGGGAAAAAAAAGTGAAAATAACTTCATTTTATGTTTTTTTCAGCTTTTATGAAATGCAGTAGTGAAGGAACAGCCCCAGTTATTGTCTTTGTTTCCAAAATGTTTCCTGTTGATGCAAAGGCATTGCCTCAGAATAAACCACGGTAAGAAAATGTAACATTCTGTTTTCTGATCTATGTTAGTTACTTCTGGTGAAAAAAAAATTATGTTGAAGGCATGGATAAGTTGGTTTAGACCTGAGAAAATAATTAATGAATTCTTGAAGTGCAGTAAGGTCTTTTCTGCAAGGAAAGATTTTCTGAATGAGTTCAGGAGGTAATTGTTTAATCATAGTAGTTTTAGAAGATACAGCAAATCTGGAGAATAGTACTGTTATCCTGATATCATCCTAATGCATGCAGTGTGAGCAGTTTCAGCGTGTCTGGTGGAAGTGATGGACTTGTAACACTTCCCTGGTTTTTCAGTGAGGTTGTGTTGGTGTGACCAGCAGCTTGTGTTGGTACCAAGGAACACTTCCCATCAAACTGGGCATGAGAGCTCAGTGATCATCCTGTCCACTGCAACAGCAAAATAAAATGGGCTGGTTAAAGTAGTCCAAATCTTGACTGACTTTTTGCAGTGATCTGAAGGGCATTAATGCACTTCCAAAGATTTTCTTCTGGGACGTTTGGAAGATCTTATGTTACAGCCTTTTGTTGTTTAGTAGCCATCTTCTGTTCTTTGAGGAGTAGCTCCTTCTAGATCTCACATTCCTGGCATGCTGAAGTGCCCTGCTTTAACCTGAAGCCACCTGCTTTTTCTGCAGAAGAAATGTACTTTTCTGATGAGTTTACAAGAATGAGTTTCCTCTTAACCTTTCATCCCTCCAACCCTCTGGAGCATTTTCAGTAGGCAACTTCTGTGTTTACTGACCATTTTATGGTTTTTGGGGGGATTGTCACTGTACAGCCAAGTAATAGAGAAAATAACAATTTTCCTGCTAAATTAGACTGTGTTTAATCTTTGTACAAAAAATGGTTCTGCTGCTGTAATAATGTTGAAAGCTTTACTGCTACCTTAGGTTTTTCTCAGTTTTTTTTTTCTTACCAACGTTATCCACTACAAATCTTCCAGCAGAAGTGTTCTTTGTTGAACCATGTTTGAAGCATGTTTGTTCTTTGTTGTCCCATGTTTGAATTCATGGGAAGGAGTCACTGTGTGTGTGGACTGAGCAGTCACTAGATGGTGCAGTTTTGCTTCGAGTGCAGTCCCAAAGCGAATCTGAATCCACAGAAGCTCTGGCTCAGGTGTGGCCCAGCAGCGCCATTCCTGCTTTGTCTCCTTTCCTAGGATGGGCTCCAGTTATCAGAGACAATGCATTGAGGCCATTGCTTCTTTCCTCTTCTGTCTCTGATAATGACCTGTTTTTTTTAATTTTGTTTTTGTTATCAAGAGTCTTTGAGGTGGTGAGGATGTGACGTGGGGCAGAGGTGGCTTTTACATATGCCAGACACAGAAATTGTCAAGATTTTAGTTTCTTTCCTTTCTCCCTGTTTATTCAGTACATTGAAAATTTTGGTAGTTTGTGTGTAAAATATTTCTTGCTGGCCTTCTTGTTAAATTATTCAATTAGTTACTAATTAGCTAATATTAAAATGAAATCACATGTGTTTTTCTTTAAGGTAATCAGTCATTATTAATGCTGTGTGATTTTGCTGATTAGGTAGTATAGATTTTGAGGTGACAATTGGCTTCCATTTGAAAAGCAGCAATAGAGCTAAATGTGTGTTTTTTAATACTTGCTTTGTTAAGATTCTACAGATAAGCAGTTCTTGAAGAAATTGGAGAAGGAGGTTAGTCCTAATGAAGGAGAGCAATCTCCATGAAACATAATCCAAGTGTTTTTTAAACACAGCATTGTGTACCTGTGGTTCTTGAGCGTATTTTTAATTGTATTGTTCATACAATTACAGTTACATAGTGAAGATTGTGCTTAACAGAATTGAGTGATGGTTGAGTGGAGCATGTGAGATCAATATTTAAACTGGCATTCCATCAGGGTGCTCCATAAGAATGTCTGAACATGGGGAGAAATAAAGAATATCTGCACTGTGTCTATTCCCAGTTGTTTCATGCTTTCCTATTACAGAACATTCATCCATGCTGTATGTTTCACTTACATGTTAATTTTGAGGAGCCTTAATTGTGCTCTTGTGTATCTTGATATTTGACTGCTGGACTGACCTGAGATTATTTGCATCCATTGGGAGTAGGGAAGGAGTGGTTTTAAACATGTTAAAGCATGTAAAAAAATCTAAGAGTATTCTCCAGGTATTTTTTTGCAAGACTTATCTTCTACTTCCAGAGGAAAAAAAATGCAGATCCATGCTAGTGTCTCTTTTTTCCTTTTGTGAGGTGGTATTGGGTAAGGTTACCTTTTTGTAACTTCGTTAGAAGACTCAAATTGACTTTGTAATTTTTTTTATAGTTTGCCTTACTTCTACCATCTGCTTGTAATACTTATTAAGCATAAGTTGGGAAAAGCAAAAAGCTCTTCTAAGTCCAGGGTGTACAGTAAATGATAACAAAGGATGGATTTTTAATTAAAACAACCTCCTCTGAGACTGCTGTTGGCAACTAATATCTCCTTGAAGGTCACTTTAAAATTAATAGATTCTATGCTAAAACTGGTATGATTTTGCTTTTACTGTTTAAATAGTGGAATACATGGGAAAATCATTTGTTGTCAGGCTAAAACAGTTTGTCAGCTTATATTTATCTTTCCTTGGAAAGATTTAAAATTGACTTTTTGTATGGTACCACTGTGTCATTATTTTTTACCAGGTATTGTAAAGAAATAAGAAGTGTGCAAATGTTTTGTCTTCCAGTTTCTTCCATCTGAGCTTCTGAATGATTTGCTAATTCCCACCAAGTCAGGCAAAAATGCAAATTGTTGGTTTGGTAGAGAAGACAAACGGATTAGGGCCCTTCCTCCACTTGCTTTATTGTAATATTTGATGATGCCTGTGGTTATTTATTCTAAAGTATTGCTGTGTGCAATATTAGGTGTTTATTCAGCAGATAGTGTTTCTTTCTCTCATTTCTGCTGGTGTGTGACACTGAACCCTAGTCTAGGACAGAATACTCGAGTGTAGGTGTGTACATAAGAGCCAAGTTTAACATTTAGGTACAGGGTATATAAATGTACCAGTTTGCTTTCCTTGAGGTTCAGAATTCTGTCTTTATATAACCCAGTGTCAAAGAGAAATATTAAGTAGTTAATTGCAATTGCTTCCAATTAATTGCTAGGGGTATTTAATGTAAAATGTTAAGAAAATGTAAACCGAATATCTTCGGTTTGTTCTGATGAAATAATCTATTGACTTAGTAAAGCTTTTTGTGTAAATCTCACAGTGATGTAATGCCACATGAGCATAGGAAGCAAACCTTTTATGTTACCTCAAGTCCATCTTATAGTCCCGAATAAATAAATAAAGTGCACTGAAGAAATTCCATTTCTACTTTCCAGTGGTAATAAAGGGAAGGCTATTGAACAGATAAGCTAGTGCACTAAAATTATATTTCATTACTGCCCTAGGGGGTATAAAACCTATAATACCTCTGCTATTTTCTTCCAGATAATGTGAAAGGTTCTTCTTTCTCCTCAGTCCGCTTGAAATCAGGACTGATTTTTTTCTTAGGTGTCACCCTGAAGTAGACACTTCCCCATGCAATTCTGCATGAAATTATGATAGTTGTTTCTTTGTTTTGTGCTACAGCTTGTTAGCATGTCTTCAACAAACATATTGTAGCGTGCTTCATTTGTTTTCTTTCTAGTGTTTTATAAAAAGTGTATTGGAAAAAAAGAATCCTGTAATCTTTGCCAAATCTTCAGCTGAAATGAGATTGATCAAAATGCGAACCTGTATAAAGCTCCAAGCTCTGTAAGAAATTACTGTCTACTTGCAAGTAAATTAATTTATATGTTTAAGGCAATATGAGTTGCAGCAGCTTCAGTGTGATCTGAACCCCATCATCTCTGTTTTCTTTAGTAATTTGTTCTAAGTTGTAGTTGGTGCAGTACAAATGAGTAGGGCATGTATCATCTGAATAGGATGTCAGATTTACAGGTTAGCATCTGAATTTGGCATCCAGTTGCATAATTAATGGGCTAATAATTGCTTTTCAAAAATTAATGCCCCTATTATGGTTATCATTAAATAGATTTCAGTAACTGTATACATTTGAATCTGTCTAAGACCTTGGCAACTGATCCAACAAAGAAATACATAGTAATGGTTGAAATTTGAATCCCTGGACATACTATAGTTTGTGTAATGGTGAGCTTAAGTGAGTAAAGCTTGTAACATTGTGAAAGAGTTTTGCTTCAAGTTTCTTCTTTCTTCTTTGCACATTTGGCATGTGAGATAAATCAGAGGTCGCTCTATCAGTCTGGAGTGTTTTTCCAGGCAGAGTGTGGCAGGTTGGGATTGATACCTTATTTCATTACATGTCTCAGAATGAGTGATAACTGCTCTATAATGTGATATAAACAGTTGCTGAGTATTCCCTGTTGAAAGAGTCCTGTAAGATTGTTGTATGAAATTTTATGTAAGTTCTGATTTGGATAATTTTCAGTTGTTCCTATTGTGTTTACGCATTTATTTCTACTGTGAACTGTGGAGCAGTCTCACTGCAGTAGAACTGATAGTAAATGATCTTATAGAGGTACATTAGTTTGTGAATGGAGATTGTTCCATAGACATCAAGTAGTTTAAGCCAGAAATTAATGAACATCTAAAGGATTAGGAAGACCACTGGACATGCACTGTGCTGAAATGCAGCAAACAGGCTGCACTTGACCGAGCTGTCCTTAGGGATGTTGTTGACAGAACTCTTTGGGTGCCAGGGGAGCAGAGCAGCAGCCAATGATTTCACTAGAACTTAATTCTGAAGACCATAGTCATGAATAGAAATCTCTATAAATTACATGGATTTAAAGATGTTAGCAGAAATTACACTTTTCACACCTTGTGAAGTCAAACATGTGTCCATGAGCTCATGCAGTTTAAACTGGTAAAAGCTGTATGGAGAGACAGCATTCTCAGAACTTGAAAACCATTGTTCATGGCATGAGAGATGCATCACAGACACTTGTTGGCAGTACTATTAGTCTTTTGGAAATCAGTTGATGTTTTGACTGTGGTGTTTCCTTTTTAAAATGATCTGGAAGTTAAAAACATAAATATAACGCTTCAATAATCAAAGGTAAATTTGTCTTTGGGGTTTTCTTCTGATTATTCTCTCTGAATTTTTGAACTCCTTTGGATTGAAGTCTGTCTTTGATAATGTGAAAGAGTAGGAAAGCTATCATGTTCAGGGGATTGATTGCATGAGGAAGTCTAGTTGTCATTCAGTTTGAACTAAATGTGTTATCCCGAAGGAATGTGGGAATCACAGAAGTAGTCAGCAGGAGCTTGCTTACATTACCTGAAATCTAAAGCCTTTAATCAGCAATCTATTAAATGTCAATAGTATGTGCATTATACTCTTTCCCACACTGTTATTTCCATGGAATTTGTTTACCACATGCTTGAGTTTAAGATGAGTTGGTGATGATGTGGTCACGCTTCTATGCCAGCTCCATTACTTGTTCCAGGTTCCTGTGTCTGGATGCTGTAGCATTTCTCTGCAGGCAGGGATTCTCTCTTTCTGCTACAGAATTTTTATTTGCTGGTTTTTGTGTGAGTGCCATTTTTTTTTCTGCCAGTATTATGAGGCAGTTGATCCTTTCTGATGGAGCAAAAAAGGAGAAGGGGGAAAGAAGAAGTAAAAATCTTTCTTTTGGTGCGGGCAGCTTTTGTTCAAAATTGATTTTGCTTCTGATTGGTTTTGCCAGCTGGAAAAATTGAATAAATCAGGGTGTAATTTAAAACTGGTTTTGTTTCAAATCCAGCGCCTTATGTGCATTAATCTTGTTCTGTGTTCTGCTTGATTATGTTACAACTGTATATAAGGATTTATTTGACAACATTATCTTTTTGTAGTTTCTAATGATACTACTGGGAGTGACTAATTTTATAGAAATTGATGGTGACAGAAACCAGGATGGAAGTCTAGGTTGTACCTGCTAGTTAGAGTCCCACCTACACTCAATCTGCTTTTTTATCAAAATGAGAATTTTATTAAGTGTGTTTATATGTATTGCAACTTAGACCAGTGCATTCAGAATCTTAAAGTACCTTTAATATAAGTGGTTAGGGCTGTTTGACACCTAAATGTACAGATAGTTTGAAAAATACCATGTAACGGGGAAAAAAGCAAAGAAACTTTTTTCTTTTACTCTCAGGATTATTTACAAAAATGAAAAGTATTTTTGGCCAATCAAATGTGTTGGAATGCATACACAGTCCCTGTATGTATATTATGCCATCATATATAGACCGTGTTTATGACACCCTTGGCTGTCTGATCTGTACTTTCCCTATCAATCTATCTCCTCTAGAAATTTTTCTGACATTCCAAACCTTTAAATAACTTTGAACAGCTGCCTTCAGGAAAAAAAAAAAAATCATAAAGTTTTCTTCTCCACCATCTGCTTTGCATTTTGTATTGTTAAGCCTCGTTCTCTTTAGCAGTAAATTAAAAAAGCCAAACAGAAATACCACAGTATTTGAAATTTTGGGGATACATATTCCAAATTATGTCACGATTGTTTTAAGAGACAGTTTTTTCCTTTTTTTAAAAAAACCCTTAAGTAGCTAAGAAGTTTGAAGGGGAAATTTTGTCTTGCAATGTGTAACATACAATGTGTCTGTTGTCCCAGATTCTGAGTTCTAAAAGTCTGTGCTTCAAATTCTGTCATTTTATGCTGGGGACCTCTCTTAGGTAACTTTTAGAGAGATTTTTAACTTATGTGTAGTTTTCTTACTCTTCCAAATTGAATATTTGGGTTCAAGATAAGCATGATAACTGTTCCAAGTGATTTCTTCGAGTTCTATCAAGAATTTTGATTAATGAAGTGTCTCATTTTTTAAATTAAGTCTCTTGCAGAAGGTGTTATATGCAGAAAATCATCCTGATTATGTATAAATAAAAATCTTACTGGCAGTGAGTTGGCCTCGGCCATGTAATCTGCTCAAGGCTTCCTGCCCCTAATTAATCCAGTTAAGAGCAGGGTTAGGTGTCCAGTAATTCTACTGACTGCACATAAAACCCTTGACCTGTGATTAACAGGGTTTTTCCCTATTTTGAAGTATGCAATAGTTGATATGTCAACTACACTCAACTACATGAGTGGATGGATGCATCAGACTATTAAAATTATTCTTTGTTGTTGTTATCTGTTTGAAGTCTTCTACCTTAATGGGCTTATTCACTTTATGAAAGGTAGCTTTAACAGGCAAAGACTTTCCCCTGCATTTGAGCACTTGCTGTAAATATTACCTTAAATTAATACAGATAACACGAGTAATTAAAAATGACAGTATTTGATCTCTATGTATATGGAAGGAAAATGAAAGCCTATATATGGTAGGGGAAGAGTTTGTTAATTTTAGCTGACTTAAAATTATAGTACTGGGGGACAAAAGGCATTCTGCATGAGTTTTTACTTATGTCAAATATAGCATTCTAATTACTGTTATTTAATTTATTTTAAAATACATTACATTACCAAATGCTGATGTTTGAAAATACAATGCAGGCCATTAACCCAAGAGGAGATCGCTCATCGTCGCGAGCTTGCGAAGCGAAGGCATGCAGAAAAATTGGCAGCAGGTCAAGGGAAGGAGCTGTCAGAAAAGCCCTCAAGTGAAAATTCATCAGAAGTAACTGGGAACACTGGTGATCCTAAAGGTGTGTGGTACCTCCATACCTGTTTTTCTAGGAGGATGTTTGATAGTGGTATCTGAGTGTTGCCAAGGGGCTGAGTATGAATCCTTATTGTGAGTTGTCCACGTGCCATCCAAAGTTCAATACGTGGAACTGAAGGAGGAGTGAGGAGAGGTTTGTAATGATGCCTTAAATGGCTACCCAGAAACAGAAACTAGACAGGAATAAAGGAGGGATTGGTTGGAAAGGCCTTCAGATGCACACTCTGGGCTCCAGAGGCTCCTGCCTCAGTGCATCCCAAAATG
This sequence comes from Vireo altiloquus, assembly GCA_013396875.1. Taxonomy (NCBI): domain Eukaryota; kingdom Metazoa; phylum Chordata; class Aves; order Passeriformes; family Vireonidae; genus Vireo; species Vireo altiloquus. The sequence continues at coordinate 322,193 of VZRF01001113.1, read as the reverse complement.
GACAATGACAGGTCATGAGTTCTGCACACTTTGATATCAGCATCAATTCCCCAAGCAGAAGCCAGGCAAGGATGGAATTTGCCCAAGCTTGCCTCTTTTTTTCCAAGATGAAGGTTTATAATTCCTGGGCCTAGGATGATCTGGGTGTCCTTGGAAAGCAAGCTACAGTGGCTTTGTTATGTCTAACTTAGCATAAGAGAACAGCACTTAAGCTACAGGAAAATTCAGAGTTACACTGGGCATGATATGAAAAATATAAAAGTTAAAACCTAAGGAATCATTAAGAAAGCTGATAGTTGATAAACGGTGAAATAGTGCTATGGGTTCGTGTTCCTTAGGCTGAGAATGTGCTTGATCTCGGTACTTTATTTGAAGGGTAATTATACTTGAAGGAGATGCTCTGCTAAAAACTGAGTAATTTTCAACACCAAACAGCCAATGAATTGGTACAAAAGCAGTGCATGAGCAACAGGACTGGATCCTGGGACACAGTTTGGGGGTTGGTCTTTCCTCCCAAGTATCAAGTGGTAGAGGACAAGAGGAAATGTCCTCAGGTTTTGCCAGAGAAGGTTTAGAGGAAAAATTTCTTGACTAAAAATGTTGTAAAGCATTAGAACAAGCTGCCAGGGAAGTCATTGAGTTACCATCCCTGGGGATATTTAAGACTGAGGAACATGGGTTTGTGGTGGACTTGGCAGTGCTGGCTTGGACTTCAGGAACTTTAGGGTCTGTTTTAACTGGAGCAATTCTGTGATTTGCTACACGTGACCATATAATATAATATACAATTAGTTTGGGGGTTTTTGCCTTCAGATGATGAGGCAGAAAGTGTTTTTATGCTTAATGTATTTTTTCTGACTGATTAGGTGAAGAGCAACAGCTCACTGGTCAAGGAGACGGCATGACCTCAAAGGCAGTGAAACAGGAAGCAGACAAGGAGTATTTCATTGCTTTTGCCAGAGTGTTTAGTGGCGTGGTGAAAAGAGGGCAAAAAATCTTTGTTTTAGGACCAAAATATGATCCTGCTGAGTCTCTTCATAAGGTAAGAGGTGACTGTGAACTGTTGCAATAACTTGGGATTCTTTTGAAACATGGATGACTTAACTTCGTACACGTGTCTCACTCAAAAGAGATAAAAAAAGTTCAAGTGAAAAATTCCAAAAGGTATCAAAGTAATTTAAGTAATTGTGCTAATAGCTGATTATGTCTGTAAACTCATTATAAACTGTGACATTTCCAAAATAGTTTTAAGTACTGTGTTGTATTAGCTAACCATAAGTCCATATGTGTATATTTTGTTTTTAAAAAAAAGTAAAGGAAAAAGCAATTCTATCAGGAAAGAGAAGGTGTACAATAGTATTGGAAAAACTGGTGTGAAATATTTTGAGATTCTGATCAAAGAAGGTCATTACTTTTGAATTTACTTCAAAACATCTGTTTTTTCAGTGATAATGAAAAGTGAGGTAGAAGTAGTACAAGTAGTACACCTAAAATTTACCAAAGAAAGCATTTTTTTTTTATCTTCTTGATAACATTCATGTGTTTGCCTCAAGTCTGGATTTTTAGGAGTGTATGTTGATTTTTAACATCTAAGATTTTAACGTCTTAGCTTTTTAACATTTCATTGGAGATGAAAATGCTCCAGATCGTATTTTTTAGCTTTGGAATGCAAGGAGGTTTTGTGGAAGAATTTTTTATCAGAGCTAAGTGATAAATATCCACATGCTGGTTTTGTGCTCTGTGTAGCTGTCATCCCAGTGCTCTGCCACAGATGATCTGCCAGCAGTCCCTCATATGACATGCTGTACATTGGAGAACCTCTACTTACTTATGGGAAGAGAGCTTGAGGATCTTGAGGAAGTGCCTGCAGGAAATGTTCTGGGTAAGAGCTAGGATTTAATTTCCTACAGCCTGAATCCTTATGTCGTCCAAAATACACTGGAGTTGGTTTGATGTGATTAATAAATAAGAAAACTTGAATCCTTGAATGTTTTTATGTATGTTGTATGTGCAAAAAAGGAAGGCAGTCTAATTAAATTGGGATTTCTGTTCACTTTGAATAGGGGAAAACTAGGGATTACATTAACCTGTTATCCTCAGGTTGGATTATTGCCAGGTAAGCATTGCTGCCAGGGATTGCCAAAGGCAGTAGTAAATTCTCATATTTTGTAGATTTCAAGGATTATTTATAATATTTTACCAACAGTGGAAATTCTTTAATGTGTCTTTTCTACTGGTGTAGATGAGTGTAATTTTATTTATGGGTCTCTTTGAACTCTGGTGCTAAAAATTACTTCTTTTATGAGTGTGGCAACTTTGTCACTTTCTCCATGGACAAAGTTGTAAAAGTTAACCTAATCATTGAGTTAATGCTCTTTTATGCCAGATTCTGAGCTACTTTGCTCTAGAATGAGTAGCATTCAGTGGTTTTGTCCTTCACTTATCTTTCTTTTAATAACAAAAGTAGTGTTTAGAATTTAGAAAGTGTTAAATCTAAAAATTGTTTGATTCTTTCTTTTTTTTTTGTGGGTTAATGAAAATGTTTGAACTACAGCAAAATACAATAATATTTTTGTGTACACTGCCTGATTTTAAAAAATTTATGGTGTACATATGTATAGTAAATGAAAAATAGGTGTGTCCTCTGTAAGGGTTGAAATTTTTTAATTCAGGTAGCTAACTGTGCTTTATCTCCTTTATCATATTAGCCAGACTATATCTGGTATTTCCTCTTTTATCATCACATCATTGTAAAGTGATCACACAAATAAAGTTTTCATTTTTACCTGAAGCTTATGTTCAAGTTAAGTCTGTATGTTGGGTTTTTACATCTAATGTAATTTTAATGATTTTTTTTTTTAGACTAAAAATCCTTAATGCCTTTCCTTTGTTCCTCCTATTTCCCTCTAAGGCTGCACTGTTAATTTACATAAATTCAATAAACATTTTCGTGATTTGACGATGATTTACCACACTCAGAAGAAAATGCAGTGGATTTATATGAAAGGAATGTGTAACAATGGTGATGCAAGACTTTTATTATTCCAGTTAGTAACAGTGATTTCTGTTTGTAAGGCCATTTGTCTTCCAGCTTTAGAGCATGCAGCAGTGATTTCTCTCCAGCCATATAAGGAAATTGCTTGTGGATTATCTAGTAAATTAAGGAAGCTTTTCTGAAAGCTCTGTGGTTTCACTCTCTATAATTGTTATTGCCATAAGGAATACACAGTTAATCATGACTGCCTTTTTCCACTTAAAGACTCATGATATAGATTTTTTTCAGATTTTTTCATCAGGGTTTGGGTTTTTTTGCTATTATTTATACATTGTTTCTTAAACAGAAGGATCTGCTTGTTCCTTGTAAATAGCCATTTTATCCTTTATACTGGCTTATGTAAAGGTTTAATGATCAAAGACAAGGCTTGATACAGGGCTTGTTTTACTGAAAATGGAAAAATTTAATCCCTTGTTCCTTCTGTTCAATTAATATTTCCTTAAAATACTACTCTCCTTTGAATTGATGAAAGTCTGAGATTGCAAAATCTAAGCAGAAAGGACGATGAAACATAGTGTGTTTGAGCTGCAAAGCTGTGACAAACAGAATTCCAGAACATCAAGCTGGAAAGAGATATTATGTCCTTGTCTAATATGTGTGGCCATTCTGGAAAGCTTTGGGAAGTTATTTTCTGGTATTATTTTGAGTTCCTGGAAGCTAGGAGAGACAAAATATTTTGCATTGGTTAATTTGTGTTGCAAGTTTGCAGCTTGACTGTTTTGCCAAAAGTATTTGTCAAAAAGCTTTAAGCAGTATGTCATTTTCAAGTAATATGGCAAATACAAAATAGAGCCCCTTCCTTAGAGCTGTTTGTAATTCAGAGTTTTTCTTTGCAAACTTGTGACTACTGTGCATTTTTGTAGGCCTCGAGTAGGAGGTGAAATATGATTGAAAACAAAAAGTTCTTGGGGAGCGAGGGTAATAAAGTCTTTGTAATAAATCTTCTAAAAATTATTTGTCAGAATAGTCTATGAAAAGAATAAAATCCTTGTCTTAGGCAAAACCACCCAGTTTGTCAAATCTCTAATTTAGAAGGGCTGTTGATTACTCTGAGAACTAAAAAAGAGTATATGAACAAAGTGCCCACTGAGAAGAGAGTACTCTCTTACTTTTCATGTTTTTATTTGTCATCTTGTTCCCCACCAGCACCTCTGTGAGATGTCCTGTGCCAGCAGACAGGATATTTTATTTGTTAAGTGGCACTGCAAGGCTGTGCTTTGTACTCCTGTGAATGAACAGCAAAAATATAACAGAAAAAGGAGCTTGATGTAGACAATCATCTGGCTGTCCAGAAGTTTTAGCTTCTTTAGTTTAGTGAGAGTTATAGAAGCTTAGGTTCTTGCTGGGACACTCCCCTTGGGAGTATCAGTGGCACTGGAGGTTCCTGCTGCCATGCAAACATCTCCAGAGGTGTTGGATTTGACAGGAGGTGAGCCCTGGCTGTGGCGTGAAATCCACTGCTCTCTGATTTGATTATGACACCTCTTCTTACTAGTGCTTGGTTTCTGTTCTTAAAAGGAAAATCAGAAATGGTCCAGCTGAAATATATTACTTGATTTAGTTTGGATGTTGTATGTAAGTTCTTTTGTTTGCTGACAGGTGTTAGATATTGTTTAACAAGCTGTAGAGACTGATAATGCAGCTACACAAATAGAAAAATTAACACTTCCACAAACAATTCTTCTTTTTCTTTTTTTTTTTTTTTTTGTTAATGAAAGTTGTGGGGAAGCAGCATTTTTTAGGTCTTTCCATGAAAGAAAAAAATGTTGCTTGTTTACCAGGAGGCAAAACAATAATTTAAATTGAAACAGTGTTGAAAGCCACACAAACGAGATTATTATATGCAAGTTTTAAATTATTTCAATTATGTTTCTATGTTAAGAGTATTTAATCTAAATTAAAACTCTGTTTCACACCAGTAAGTGTTTTGAACTATTAATAAGTCTGTATTATGGGGAATGCAAGAGGAAGAAGGGATGGTTAAGTTACTTGTTCCCACACAAGAATCTCTCTCCCTTTATGTATATAAATACATTTATTTATTTATTTACTTTATTTGTTTACTTAAACTAGGCAAAGAAAAAGTACAATTACAGGAAAAGCATCACTTTGTAGCAATTGTTGTGAAATTCTTGTGGTTGAACTCTATTAAAAGAACTGAGTGATCCTCTAAGTGACAAAGGAAAAATCATGAGGCAGTATGTGAGAAAAAAGTAATCTGGGCTCATAAGTAAAGATTTAACAAGTGCATGCCCTCCAGATGCACAGAATAATAGCTTCCTTTTTTCTCCCTCACTTTTTAAACATTTTTCTTGTTGCTGTCCTGTAATTGAAGACAAAATGCCTTTTTTGTTCTCTGCAAAAAAAGGATCATTGGAGGTAGTGTAAAAAAGTATTTAAAAAATAAGGGAAAAGAGGTTGGGGTTTTTTGTGATCATATCATGCACAGATGAAGGGCTTAGAATTCCCATACTGGATATTAATTACCATTTCTAAGTAATGTAAGCAAGTACTGATGTAAAAACCAACACATATTTTTGAAAACACTGGTTTAGATACTTGTGTAAGTGAATAATCATGTGGGATTTTTTAAAAATTGGCTCAGTCTCTTGTTTTTTCTGAATGAATAATTGAAGGATCATTCAGTGATACATTTTTGTTAATTGGAGTAAAATTTATCTCAAGGCATGTTGTGCATACACACACACATTCAGAATGACATGCATCTTAAGTTACTGATCTGTGTGCTGGTTTTTGTCCACAAGCACCATAACAATGGGCTTGTGTTTTGCTAGTGTGCAAAACCTAGATTTTTCTTAGAGCTGCCTATACGACTATTGAAGTGCTTTTTGTGTCTTGTTGAATGCTGTTAAAAGCAAAGCTTTGCCCTTGCCACTAGATTTGTAGTGCTTTAGTGTAGGGCTCATAGGAGACTAGATGATTTCCTGAGTGTGTTCAAATGCAGTTTGCCATGTGAATATCAAGTGTTCCACCAAATTAGGAGCATTTGGTTTTTTAACCTACCAAATTACACTGTTAAAAGCAGGAATCTAGAAGTCCCTCCTGTTGCCAGCTCACTGTCAGACTTCCTATGTTTGACACACTGTTGTGTAGCTTGGTGTTTCCATCTCTAAAATGCTTGATTTCCCATACAGTGTTCTTTCATGTTTTAATTATTTATAAAGCACTTATAGGATTCTTGCCACGGGAACAATGTGGTGTAGGAAATGTGGGTGGTGACAGATTCATACCTCTGGATTTCTGACACCTTTCTGAAGATGTGTGCCGTAGAGCTGCCTGAAGAGCTGGTGTGAAGAAGTACAGCTAACCTCATTACAAGGTGTCTAACAAGCATTTTATTCCTTTAGGACTTCATTGAACAATTTAGGAGCTTTTAATAAGCAGCCTCTGTTAAGAGCAAAGAGCAGCTGCAAGCAGCAGTGCCATTTTAAAGGCCCAGAATGGCTTTCTAGGCCTGCTGCCAACTAGCAGGCATTACCACGTTCTGTGAGAGCACTAGGAACAGGCCTGCTGTTCACCAGCCTTGTATTTCTGTGCAAACATTTGGTGGGCTAATTTCTCTCTCTGAATCAGTAATGTGATTATTAAAAAAAAAAAAAAATTAAAAAAGAAATGGCCAGCTTGAAGTGATTCCAGCTGCATGGGCTGTCTCATCCTGGCCTGCTGTGGTTGGTGAACACAGGAGGGCAGCCTTCCTCCAGAATGTTACTGAAATCAGCCCAAAATACTGAATGAAACAAAGGAAACTCAAACCTTTGTCTTCAGTTTTGGAATGCTTACAGTTTTAATCTCTAACTGCTGCCTGATAACGCCTATAAAATAACCTTGCCTTTTAAATTAGATTTTAGTAATCCAGCACTGTTGAGGAAAAGGTGTATAATTGAATGGATTTTGTTGTTGAATGACATTTAATCTCCTCGAACTGTTGCATTTACCTGACACCATAGTATTTATATTATTTTCCTACCCAGTTAGTGTTTTATTAATAGTTAAGTTATTGAAAAAATTGAATATGATCAAGTTGTTTCTTTGAGCTAAAGACATAATAGTTAATCTGCTGTTTGGCCTCTTTCAGAGCTGGAAACTGAAACCATTTTCTTTAACTCTGTTTTTGCCATAGTGTATTTAGTCCCTTTGCAGTTCCTGCTCTTTGCTGTGTGTGCTTCTAACAAGGCAGGCTGAGAAATTAGTATTGCTTAGAGGGCAACCTAACATGACATGGTGCACAGCTAATGAACTAGCACCAAATGAAATTAGGAGTTTATTTTGCTGATCATCTGCTGTGTTTCCTTTGCCCTATTTGCCTTAGCATTTCATGTGGTTTATTTCAGACGCTTTGACTTGACAAACTTTATTGCAAAAGAAATAAGTGATTCATTACCTTGTTTTCAAATCAATATCAAGATACCATGAGAGAGGGAAGAAAATGCCATATCTTAGGTCAGAATTATAGCACTGACATGTGTCTTTATTAACTCAGCTAATTTTTTTTTTTTGGAAGGATACTTTGAATGGTTAATAGTTTCCTTATAAAGCAGTTTTTGTTTTGTGTTTTTTTGGTGAGTCTTTTTGGTTAGGTTTTTTTTTTTTGAGAATTTAAATTGCTTTTTGAGTAGCTGTATTTTTTCTGTTTTTCTGACTGTAGCTTATTAAGACTATAAAAGGAAATCATAAAGTGTAGTAACTCTTTCTGAAGAAAAACACTTCTAAATTCTCTAGTGCTTCTGGAATGTTCTCTGCTCTAATTTTCAGGAGTTGATTATGAGATCTTAAAAATGTGTTTAGTCTTGCCACTGAAATACAAGGGGTTTTTCAATCATATTTAAAAAATTGAACTGTCTAAGACTATTTAAGCTAAAGTCATAATACATTAATCTACCCAAAAAGTGCCTGTAAATTTGCTCTTGACCCCTGCTGGATTATAATGTCCAAAAAATGCAAATGATTAAGTTTTTGAGGAAAGGAGAAAATACAGTGAACCATTCTCTGTCAGTTTTATAGCAACTTGTAGTTTTTATAATCTGTAAAAACTGAGCTTTTGTGTGAATGGAAATTAGATTTCTGCATAATCTCCTGAATGCGAGGCAAGCGCTCCTGATTCTGTTTGTCTGCAGACAGCTACTTGCTGATGCTTGAGGTTTCCCAGATAATACCAGAAGGAAAACTGCCCAGACTTGTCGGTGTTGCTGCTTGTGGGCCTGTGGGCAGCAGTGGGACTAGCAAGAACCGAGACAATTTCATAGCACTGCTGCTGGAAGGGGCTCAGAGCACAGCAGCAGGCACACGCTCTGCAGCTACTCCATACTAACATCTAGAAATAGAGTGGGCAGAGGGTCCGAGGTGCAGGCAGTTGTCTGCTTATCATCCCAGTGTTTATTGGAAAAAGAAGTGATTCTTGGCCACGAGACTTCAGATTTCTCCAATGCCTGTTGTCACTCTGCTGTTCATTGTTCAAAATTCAGGGCCACTCTTAAGAGGGGCCTGGCTCCTCTTGTGTCAGAGTGGACAATTGACTTCTGTAGTCATTGCCCCAGGTGTTACTCAGGCTTTCATAAGATAACTGTGGGTTTAGGTCTCAGATACTACCTGGCTTATCTCCAAAATCTCCAAATCTTCTGTGTTTGAATGGGTGTAATTTTGCAAGTCTCTTTAAAACGAAAAGACAGGGATTTCCCCCACTATTTCACACTTACTGTCTTTAAGTCAGCATCAATGTACTATTTTAGTCTCTCCCTATATGAAAGTGCAAGTATAAATAAAGGGAAAACAGTTATCTACAGAAATAGCCATATTTATTACTTGGCTAATGAACCTCTTTTCCAATACTGTATGAATAGAAGAAGTTAAAGTAGTTAATACCACCAGTATAAAAAAAGAAATCTTAAGGTGAAGTTTTGAGATTATTTGCTGAGCTGACATGTGCAATGTTGCATTGGGGATTTTTTACAGCATACTGAGATGCCTCAGTGATGATTTGAGGAAATGACCTCATGTTTTCATTTGAAGAGCTTGAATGCTATACCCACCCTCAGTCTGCTTATAAAAATGACTTGGAGCTTGTTTTTTTTCCTCTGGTGTGTTGTATTTTTTTAAAGCCAGTATAAAACTAGTGTGTCAGCATTTTTTAGTAGATGTCTGTAGTGTAGTTGTTTGCTCCCTCCTTCACTCTGATGTGGTTCTAAGAGAAGCCACCTAACTTGCCTTGACTGGTGGAAAATCTCTAGAGACTTCAGTGTCCATTGCTAAACGAGGATCTGTAACAGAGGAACCACAGTGACTTCAGTTTTGTACTCAAAGTTGTCAGCATTCCATTTCTAAGAAAATCCTGCCTGTGAAATGCTGTATTGAGGAAGTGGGAAACAGCAGTCCAGGGATGAACTTGGGATATCAGGGCATTGGGTAAATGTCTGAGAGAGTCAGCAAACAGGCCTCGTTTGAGGAGTTAGGGTTTGAGGTTCACATTTCAACAGAGGTGTAAATTATCTGATTTAACAAGGGTCTGTATTTAGACTATGTAATTGAACCTTTTATCCCCCTGTACAAAATGGCATTAGGCTTTTCTTGCTTCTGAATTAAACATGCTAGAGAATTGCCTTTGCAGAAGTTGTTGCTGGAGAACTCCAGCTTTCAGAAACCTGTTGTAAAGGAACGTTTCCTTTATTTAATGTGGCTGTGGGTCTTTTAAAATTCAAACAGAACATTCAGTGTCATTTCAGAAATAGGTGCAAAATAATCGCTTTAAGCACAAATGAGTTTGAAAATATATGCCTTTCTGCATGTAAATTCATGTATATGGTAATTCAGACATGAAAAAGACATCATAAATCAAATCTGTTTAGGAATGTGTCCAATTACCAATGTGGAAATGTAGCTCTGTTCTAAAAGGATATTGGGTTTTGCAGTGTTATTTATGGAAAATACATATCTCTTGCTACTGTGATGGTGTACATGAATCAAATACTGACATCTTTGAAAAGGTGTTTTAGGTACTTTTAATCATCTGGCTATTCCTTTAGCTGTTTGTCTCAGATAAAGTTCAGTTTCTATCAGGTGAATTAAGTTGCAGCTTCATTGCAAAGGTAGTCAGTTTGTGTACTAAAAGGTGTGAAATGTAGGCATTTGTCAGAGTATCAGGTTATAGTGTACTTGGAGGCAGGTAACTAAATAAAATTATAACTGGAGTGGTGCCTTGTGGTTGTCATTTAGGCTAGACTTTTACTCAAGTGTGCAATTGCAAAGACACTGAAAGTGTAAAAAATGACATTAAATCATAAAGTTATCCATGTGGATAATCATTATTTTCTCTATCAGAGATGTATTCCACAGGTGTGTGCACTTCTGTTCCTAACACAGCTTCTCTCTTGCCAGGCCTCGAATGCAGTTCTGCTTCTTTATCCTTTTGCAGTCTCAAACAGGACACTGTGCTTTTTCCCACACAACCTAAATAACACAAATAATCATGTTAATGGTAGAAAATATTATCTTTCCTGATGTTTATCAGTACTGAAATACACCATGTGTAACACTTGGGGCAGGGGAGGAGAAACGTGGATCTAGAAAAGTTGTCTCAAAATGTCATCCTCTCTGTGCCCTGATGGAGGCAGTGAATAAGTGATGGATAAACATGGTTTTTCTAGTCAGTGCAGGCTTTGTTGGTTAAATCTAGTTTGTCAGCGCTTTTGCACCTCAGGAAGTTGTTCACTGTAGATGTGCTTTTTAGCAATAAAAAATTTACAATTGTCTTGAATATCTAATCTTCTGTTTCTGTATAAACTCTTCTCTAAGGTTCTGCAAAATCGAAACACCTTTATGTGGCTTTTTGATTGAGTAAGGCTTTTTCCCATCTTTAGACAAGTATCCTGTGAACAAAACAGTTCTAAAGAAAAAGTTTAGTGGTTTTCTGTTTTTCACCGAGTTTCAGTTTCTTATAACATGAATATGTACAACTGTCTGATAAGAATTATATTTTAAGTTGAATATCAAATATCTCAATATTCAGAGCATCTGAGTTATGATGATGATTCCTTGAAAAATTAGGGTAGTTAGAGAATTCTCCTGATATTGTCCATGTTTCTTTACAAGAATTGGCTGTAGGAACCAGTTCATTTGTTTTATCCTTAAACTGTTTTCTTACTCCCATTTAATGTGAAGCCAGAGGGCACTGTTTTTCATACAATACAAAAAGTGCTGCTATTTCAACTTCGGGTGAAGGTCTCATATGGATTCACAGCACTGTCAGTGTAGTGAAAAATTTGCATTACGGTTTTTAATGTGCATTTCTTCATGCAGAAAATCTACAAATGTTTTGACTCTAAATTAAATTAATCTTATAGAGTAGTCTGAGAGCCAAAAAATCTGCAATCAGCATGGTTCCTACTTATTAGCTCAACTTGGAAATTTGCAGGTTTCAGAGGCAGTGTAGTGTTAAGTAAAGCTACTGCCATGAAAACATCTTGTTCAGCTTCTCTTTTTTTTGACACTTTCTTTGTCCTGAGAAAAGCTACTGTTTTATATGAAAAAGAGCTCTTCTCTGAATGTTTCTTTAACTTTCATGGCTACACTAATTGCCTTCTGCTCAGAGTAATAGCCGGGCTGTAGGAATTAGGCTGGGCCTCCCTCAGCTGTCTTTGGAGTGTTAACGTGGCTCTGAAATCGACCCTTTTCCCCCTAAGCTCCCCAGCCCAAATCTTGGTGTTAACCTCTTGTTTTCCATTTCTCTTCCACCTTTCTCTCTGTATTTCTGTTATTCTACCTCTACTTTTAATTCGAATTACCTTAGTTATCCCATGTCAATCAAGTAAGACTATATAAGAGTGTTTTAGCTAACCACAGCCTAAGCAAACACAAAATCTCTCTTTTAACTGGCAGTGTTTATGCAAAACCACTAATCTGTGAGGGCAATTTACTTGAATGTGTTCTAAATTCCTTCTGGAGCACTTCCTAATGCTAGCCAGGCCCTGTGTAAGGGGGAGAGGATCAGGATAGCTGAAGTGTTCCTCTTACTGTGTGGTAGACCTGGTGCCTGTAATACACAGCATCCTTGCAATGAATACAATCTGTGGCTGTGAAATGCCTCTACTTCTATATTTGAACTAGCCACAGTAGCCTTTGCTTACTCCTTTGGATGTCTTTGCTTCCTTTGTTGTTAGCAGAGCTTCTTGAAGGAGTTCAGAAAAAGGAGTGAGGGGTTGCTCTGAGGGCACGGGAGTCTGAGTGGAGAAGAGCAGTTTGGAATCATTTTTGAACATAACCCCACTAAAAGAACGTGATTCACAGAGAATCACAACCCCGTGCAACAAACGGGAAGGTTAAAAAGTCAAGAGACTGTTAATAAAGCCTGTGTTTTAATGACTTATTTCCTAAATATTTTCCCGAAATTTTGATGTTGTTTCATGTCTCAGATTAAATTTCAGAAGTGTTGTGAGGGTTGTTTGGCCTGTGTCAGGCTGTGAGTCATGGAGCTGGCTTTGTCTGGGTTGTGAACTGTGGGGGGGACTTAAGGCAGAGCTATATTTAGGAGTATCAACTGATGTCAAACTGTGGAGCACTGCTAAACAACCCTGTTAAAGAGGCAGCACTGGATAGTTCAGGCTCAAAGTTCAGATTGTTCATAGTGCTTTTTTATTTCATAAATAATTGGAAAAGCTGATTTACTAGAAGTATTCTGCAATTTGCAAAGCAAACAGTGTGAGTTTCAACTCCTTTTGTATTTAGATAGTGAAAACTATTGTAATTTCATTGTCAAAACCATATGATTTGACAAGAGCAAGCCTAGATATACTTTTAGTTTTACCTTACGTGTTTCAGAAACTTAATGGGTAAGAATGTTATTTATAAAGAATTCCAATCATAGATAGACAAGAAATAATGTTTGAGGGGCTGTTAACTTTATGTCTTAAAATGCAGAACACCTGCTCACCTTACTTGATTGTATTTTGAAATTTTGTCATTAATGCCTGGAACCAAATTTAGATACCTTTTTGTATCTAATTAAGACTAAAAGAAGTAGGGTTCTTTTCTAAACTTTATTGCTCCTAATTCCCTCCAGGAGGTCTGTTATGTATAGGGGCAGAATTCAAGAGTGATTTTTAAAAATGCAAAGATGCATTTTCCAAGGCTGTTCCTCTGTTGTGACTGTTATGGACTGTAGCTAATGTTCTTTGTGGGGTTTTACATTTGGTAACCTTCCTTTGAGCATGCATGTTTTGGTAGATAATTCACCTGATTTGGTAGTGAGAGTTTTATATTGCAGTCTTTGCTTCTGGTCCTGTCTGTGTGAAAACAGTGAGATTGCAGTAAGAAAACTGCAGTGGGTGTAAGGACCCCAGCTGGGATGTGAGTCAAAGTTTTTCTGGACAGAACAGAGGTAATTTCTGTCACCCCAATAAATTTGAACTTGGGAATTTTTTCTAAGACACTTTATGTTGGTTTAAGTGGTTTATTATTGTCTTGAATGTAGGCAGACTGTGCCAAGACAATGAACTGGTGAGAAGATAGGCAAAGCCCACTCTGAATATGTAAGTTTTACAGTTAATGTATGGGGCATAATGTCATTTTATCTGTTACTGACACTTTAAGCTTCAGTGGAATGCCAGCTTTGATACAAGTCTGTTTCAGTGACTAATTGGATTTCCGAAACATAATATTGAGCAACAAAGACTCATCCAAAGACTTGATGTTTTTGAAGTGTCATATGTTAAGATCTGTACAAATCATGCTCTGTGGAATATTGAAGTATTGGGTCACCAGCCGGTGTGAGTTGCACCGCTGTGAACGCATTACTGTAAATGAAAATGCAACCTGCTGGCAGTTCTTGTTCCATCAGTTATTGCACTTTCACAGAGATATTTAGACCCATTCCCCACTCTTTAGCCTCCTGGAGCTGATGTGGACTCAGCAGTTGAAAGCACACGCGATTGAGAAGCTCTCAGAACGGGATATAACATGTCTGGAATCCCGATGGTTACATTTTTCCGAGCGTTCGCACGGAAGACTGATTTGTTTTGTGATGTTCAAAAAGAAAGTCCTCCGAGCAGTGTTGCTAACAAAGCCTGGATTCCCGTGGACTGGTGTCCTTAAAATCCTCAGCTCCCCTCTGGGCTGCGCCTGCCCTCTCCCGCAGTTGTGTCCCAGTTGGCCGCCGGGGATGCGCGTGCTGCATCCAGGCAGCTGCTTCCAGGCAGGATATATAATGATCCTGTTTTGCCTGCCCTTTCTGCAGTGAGCTCACCAATTTCGGTCTGCCTTCAGTACTTAGCCATGGGTCTTACATAACTTGTGGAAACTTAATTACTCCTGGACCCTCCCCGCTGTCTCTCGCTGGTGAACTTGGTGGAAGTTGAAAACGTGTTTAGAAGTTGTTGAGGGGAGCCTCTGTGATTACAGGAGTTGCATTTACTTTGGAAATGGGAGTAAAAACATACTCCGTTTTTAACAGATTCTTTTGTGTCCACAGTCCCATCAGGAAGTATGACATACTGTGTTGAAAGCCTTGCCTCTCAACCAAAAAGAGTCATTTCAGTGCTCAGGCATTTTTAGCTGAAATGCCTCTCATTTTTAGAAAACAAGGTTTATCTATCTGGAACTCTTCCAAAGTGTTTAAAGCTGATACAGAGCAGTGGCAAATGGCCACATTACTTCTGTTCAGAAAAGCAGTTGACCTTTTTTTTTTGTGTGTGTTTTAAGGTTTTTCTTTGTCTTGAAGCAGCAGCTGAGCCACTGGTGTTGCCTGTGGGTGACACTCGATACCCCATCTGTGGGCTCTGCTGCTTAGGCAGCACAGTGTCAGCCAGCCAGAGGTGGGGCATGGAGACAAATCAACTTTTTTCACAACCTAGAGGTGTTAGCTGCTCCCTCTGCATGGGTGGGAAAGGGGGAAAAGGTCTCCTAACTAGGTTTAGGAGATGCTGGATGTTAAACTTCTGGTTGGTGTCATCATGCCATTGGGGTTTCACTAGGATTAATATGGTGGATTGCCTGTTCTTGGACAAAATGTCAGAAGCAGCCTCTTAATGCGTTGATAGTTGAAGGAGTGAAAATTGGGTGAGAGGGAAAATTGCTTTTTATTAGATTAGTTTTGCTCTGTTTGTTTAGTATCCTGAGTTGTCTCACGCAGAGCCTGACAAATGCTGGTGCAGGGGAGCCAGAAGTGGGGACAGGCTTGTTCTTTTTGGGGTCAGCTGGCTGTAGATCAGCCCAGCTGTATTGGAGATGCTGTTCTCAGACTGCCTTTTGGGGTGTGGTCTCTTTTCCCTTTATCCTCTGGTTCAAATGAAGCAGTCACTGATGTTATTCCTGTAGAAAAAGGAATTAAAACACTAAGGGTTTTCCAGATGTGAAGGTGTTAAAGCTCCAAGCTCCCTCCCTGGTATCTTCTGTCAGTGTGAGGCTTGTGTCTGTTTGTAGCAAATGAAAAGTTCAGTGCTGGTGGTGTTCTTAATGCACATAGACTCACATGATGTCAATAAAATTGAATCTTATTCCTTGTTTTGTTGGTTTCTGGGTTTTTTTTTGCAACAAGGCATTTAAAATCAAGATTAGTTCTGTTTAATTTCTTCATTTTGATATAGAGGAATGTTTTAAAGCCCAGTTTAATTATATGGCCCTCTGCACTAGTCTTAAGAATTCTCCTACCTTACACATATCATTCCTATTTTTTCCCATTTTTTTCTTGTCCTAGAGCTAATGGAAGTTAATATGTTGCAATATTTTAGGAAGTCAAAATTATGCAGACTGCAAATTACAATAATAACTCTCGATGATACATTAACTGAAGTAATCAGAAATAAGGGTGAAAATTACAGTCTTTCCTTTGGGGAAAATAGTTTGGGGGGATAAGGAGGATAAAAAGCATTCCTAACTTTTAGGGGTTTTTTACATTTTAAATATACTTGATTTTGATATGCTTAGTTTGCACAGAGGCAGACTGGCAGAATTACTTAAAGTGAAGCTGACTTTTAAAATCCATTATTTAAATATAATTTTCTGAAAAATTTATTTTCAATCTGAGGTCTGTATTAATGACCCCGTAATAGGTTTTTATGTGGCATCAACTTCTTTCATTCTTTTTTTTTTTAATATCAGTGCATTTTCTGTTTATTTTTAATTAATTTAGCTATTAAACTGGAACATGTGAAAAATAACTCATTATCAATAACTTCCTAGGCTGCTGATATAACAAGTGTATTTAAGGCATCCCTGTTCCCTCTCATGCCATCTGTTTTACACTCATTATGTCAAATAGGCCTAATCTGAGACATTTGAAAGGTGTTTTATTTGGTTAGAATCCTTCCAATAAATTATTTCCCAAAATATTATTGCTTGTGTAACTGTAAATGAGCTACTTAAAGGTTTCTTTTAGCTTGAAGTGAAATTTTATTTTCTTCTTTATACATCTTGAAAATTATTGTATTTAAAGTAAATAAAGTATTATTTCTGCATCATGCAGACTGAAGGGGTCCATTATTCATGGTGCTTTGGAAGACTCTAAGCTATATTTCCCAAGGCAGCAAAATCATCCAGCATAAATCACTTATAGACAGATGTGCTGGGGGGTGGGGAGGTTGCCTTTAAAAGAGAGCATTAGGCATTGGGTCAGGTCTTGGAAAATTGAATTTTAATTAGTTACTTGCATGTCTTACAAGTTAACAGGATAAATGGTCAATGGCTCGGGCATTTCCCTCAGGATATTGTAAACATTTGGTAATCATTGTGCTGCTTCTGCCTGTGATATCTGAAACGTCCTCATGACTGATTAGTCTGTATTTGCATTTACCTGATGTATTGAGTGATAAAGGACTTAGGTTCTTTTTTTAAGTAATGAAATATAAATCAAGTATATTGGAATTCTGCAGTTAAACATAAATCAGCACGTGGATGGACAAATTTAATGAGCTTTTAAACTAACTGCCATTGTCTTTTGTAATTGACACTTCTAGTAGCAGATTCTAAATTCCCCATGTACCTGGGATATGTAATGCAGAATCTGTAGGAATATGTTCATGTAGCTTTTTCTAGGCAAACATGACAAAACCTCCAAGACTTCTACAGATTAAAATTAATTCTTTGCAAGATCAGTGCCTGAAGGCCTCATTAATTTTAATGCCACTTATAATTGATTCTGGGAAGTAACAGATGTTAGTTATATTTTACAATCTTCAGTTTAGGAAAACAGTATATACATGAAGTCTGCCCATTTTCAGGAGATATCACTAAAACTGAATAAAGCCTAAAATGGCATTTTCTCTTTGGCTGGTTTTTAGACTATGCTGTAACTAGTCTGATTTATGAAGAAATCCTTTGATATTATTGATCTATTAGCTGAGATTAGTTATTTTGATCTGTTGTGGGAAGCATTTGGTCAAGAAATTAGAAGAATTAAGTCTTCTGTGGTGCTGAAAACCCTAATGAACTTGAGATCTGTGCTCCTTTGCATCTTGGCCTCCAATACTCTCATAAAAATACTAAAATATTGTGTGGGGGTTTATGTCTTCCCACTGTCTACTTAGAAATAAATATTGAACTTTGCTTCGTGTTCAATTAGAAAGGCTTTGCCTCCATCTCCTTTCTTTCAATGTTAAACTGAGTTTAATGTTTAGTTAAGTAATAATGTTAAAATGAGTTTCCATGCTCAATCTGATGGAGCACAACTGATTCCATGCTTCCCTTCTCAGCCTCAAGCTGCTACCTCCCCCTTC
Organism: Vireo altiloquus; assembly: GCA_013396875.1. Taxonomy (NCBI): domain Eukaryota; kingdom Metazoa; phylum Chordata; class Aves; order Passeriformes; family Vireonidae; genus Vireo; species Vireo altiloquus. The sequence goes on along the minus strand of VZRF01001113.1, from coordinate 304,421 downwards.
TCTGCTTTCTGAACATCTACACCTTTCAATGAAGGTGAAATATTTTAAAAAAACCATTGAGATTAAATAAGAAGTCATTGTTTTGATTAATACTTCTGATAACTAATCTCTTAATGATCCTATAAGATGCAATAATGTTTTAATAGATTTCCAGAACTGAGTATCTGTGCACAGCTGATGTTTTGATGGTGGTTCTGCAAAAGTGTAGAATAACAATTGCTCTACTTTTTTCTAATGTAACTAGCCTGAGAAGTTGGTTTTAAATAACTTTCTCTCCTCTTTAAAATCCAAAATAGCAGCATCAAATGTGTCTTAGATTTCCAGCAGTCATCTATCAATCTTTTTCTTCTGCTACCTTGAGAGAAGAAATTTAGATCTTTTGGTATATGCTCCTTTTGCAAACTTAGGTATTCATATCATGCCTAAGTCTGAAGCATTTTATCAAACACTTCAATGTTTTCTTGAGGTTTTTTTTGTTGTTGTTATTGGGGTTTCTTGGTTTATTCGGGTTTTTTTAATAGTTTTCTCATTTTACCAGCAGGAACCAGCAGTAGATGGCTGGAAGGTGTGCACAATGCAGGGAGGCCTCTACAGCTACACCTGAGACATTTCTTACCTTCACAAAAAGATACAGAGAGTCTTCAGAGAATGTAGTTAAAGCCCTGTTGTCTAGAAGACTTTCTTTTTCCTTAGAGGATTTCTGGGCAAATTTTTTGCTTGCATAGGATGCTCCATAAGAATTCAGCTGATCTGTTTCCCAGTGCAATATATAATTTCATTAGTTTATTTATAAAAACACATTTACTGTCACTAAATAAAAACCCTCGGCAACAACAAATCAGCATTTCAAAAGACTTGTAGATTATCAAAGTAAATATGTTGAAACAGCTACTCCTAAATTCCATTTGTTTGGGACAACAACCATTCTGAACTGGTGCTGAAGTTCTGGTAGTAATTTTTAAAAGAAATTAAATAAATTCAGATGTGTTACTGTCAGGTCAAATTAAAATAATTTATTTAAAGTAATTATAAATCTAAAATTTGGTTTGAGTTTCAGAAACCCTTGGAGAGTTTTATATGGCGCTAAATGCTTTCCACATGCAGTAATGGAAGCATTAATTTGCCATACAGGCTATAAGTGAAGTGAGTGCCAATGCCTATGTGGTCACACTGTACAAAAATCTGTCCACATTTTTACTGTTGCTCAGTATCACTGCTTTCAAGTGATGTCAGGTTGAGCTGGTGTGTGGAAAGGAATTTTAATGTGTGGGCTCAGGCAAAATATATTACATGTATACTGCTGAGGATGGCTACTGACCATTTTATGAAACCACAAAAGGTGCTGTTCAGTGCCTTTATTAAGAATGCTTTATAGATAAAAGGTTAAAGTAGCTTTAATTGGAGTAAAGTTTTTTTTTCCTTTTTTTTTTCTTTCTGTGGAGCTACAAGTTTTCATAATACGTAAAGATGGATGGGGGCCTGTTACAGATCTGTGAAATTCCTAAGTTTCTATGCTAATATGGCACTTAAACATAAATGCTGAAAAATTGGCATCATTTTCTTTAGTCTTGAGCTCCGAAAATTAGTATGGCGTGATAAATGAAATAATTTTGTGGTATAAGAAAAACATGATTATTTGAAATACTTTCAGCTTCTATAGTTATTGGTCTCATTAAGCAGCTTAAGGAAATCAATATTTCATCTTGACTACAGCAGTTTCTAGATCCAGAAGCCAGATTTGGAATGTTAACTGATTTCAGTTTAATTCTGTTTAAGGTAAATTTGTATTTTAGCTAGCAAATTTCTGACTCAGCCTTGATGTCAGCTTTTTCGCACAGGCTGAATGCAGGTAGATCTCAAGCCAATCACCATAACATTTTAAAGATGGTACTGTTTAATGTAAAGGGTTTTTTTTACACTTTCCTTGAAATTGTTCATAGTCGGGTCTGAGAAAGTACAGGAATGTTCATAATTAGAATTGTCAGATCAGTCAACGCTTAGGAAATGTGTGTTATCATGTAGTCTTAAGGGCCTGATGAAATATATGGTATTTTTTCCCAAAGACACTCAGCAGAAGATAAATGATACTTGTTTACTCATTATATGTGTTTGCAGTCCTTCTAGAAACAATAATCCTTTAATGGGATATTTTAGTGGAGCACGCTGTTAGACCTTATTCCTGCTCTCCTTGCAGCTCTGAAAGCAGACAGCTTTGTTCTCTGAACTGCTGTTTTTTTCCTAAAAGAGCTCAGTGGGGTGCTCCAGCACTTTTTCATCCTTCACTACTTGAAGATTCAGTAGTAAAGCAGGAGTTGCTTCTTGTGTCAAAAGCTGCTTATTGCATTCAGTGTCTTACCTCAGTTGTGTCCCTTGGGGAGGAGAGAGAGTCTTGTTGTGGCATTGCTGATAATATGGCTGAGTTTACTCTCATATGATCAGAAAGTTAGTATCAATTTCCCCTCCAACTGCTAAAGCAAACCTAAAAGTAAATTTTTATAATAAAATTACAGCTGAACACCTTTGTGTTGAGAAACTGAATTCGTGTTAATCTCTAGCCCATACTCAGGTAGAAACTGGGTCAAATAGTTCTACAGTCTGTTGGATGTTGGTGATTTTTAGAGATCCAGCACAAAAGAAAAAACACATTGGGAAAAAGGAAAATGTTGAATTAACTTTTCTGTGAAATTACTGGAAAATACTGAGAGCATCTGAAACCGTGCATGTACCTTAGAATATTCTGTTGTCCATACAAGCAATTTCACTTGCCTCAGAAGCAAGTAAGAGTTGAGGGGAAAGTGCACAATTAGAGATGAGAAGAGGAGGCTCACCAGCAATCTGTGCTGACATGTGGTGTGTATTATGGAAAAAGTTGATGAAATCTCGACTAGAATGTGGTCTGTGTCTTGATTTACATTCCCTTCCCTTCTAGAAACAGTTTCTAATATAGAAAGGTCAAGTTCTGCCCTCAGATGTCTCTCTGCAGTGCCCATGAGACGCAAGAGAAACATGCTTAAAATCTGAGGTGATAAATGTATAACACAGGGTATTTTTAAGCCATAGTAGCTGCTTGTCCCTACAGTTACCATCATTTAATCCCAGTGATTAGTAAAACATTTTAAGATTCCTCAAATATAAAAGGCATACTATTGTAACTGAGTTTAATCCTACCAAAAGTCACTTTTCCCTTTCAAAATTCCTCATTTCCTTTTTTTTTTTTTTTAAAAATTAGGCACAGTAATGAAAGGCTGGAGGTTGATGCTTAAAGTTTATCTGGCTACAGTGAACCAATATTAGTCACCCTAATAGGTAACAGTGTGCTAATGGAATAATTTTTTGTAGTCTTGTGCTAGATATTGGGAAGAAGATAATTATTTGCATAGATTTGAGGAAGAACAATGATTGATATGAAGGCATTTTCCTTAATTTTTAAATTATTTTAATATTATTTGGCAAATACTGTTCTTCTGTTTGTTTTAGGCAGCCTTTTTACCTATTTAAGAATAAACTGGAAACACCAAGAGACAATCATACTTTTAAGGTGGATTTGTGAATTTTTCTCGTACATATTTTTTTAAATCACCTTTTAAAGATAGTTATTTTAAAATGCCTCTGACAGGGAGTAATAGAAGCATATGTATTCCAGGTCAAAGGAAATTATAGAGGTGTCATTGTGTTTGCACAATCCCGTTTAAACAAAAGGCACATGCTCACTTTGAGATTTCAGATTGTGTAGATTCACAAAAGTTTGCATCACACCTGCATAATTCACAGGAATCATCTGTCTTCACTGATACATAGTGAAGTGCATGGAGCATTTAAACCAGGAGGCTTTACACACTGTAAGGTCTTAATCCTTCTAAAGAGGTATCATTGATAAGAAATGATAGATTTCAGTGGAGACAGAGCCGTACTGGGCAGATTAACATTAGTTTTCTGCTTTACTTAGCTCCTTACTGTGTTAGTCCAAAGCTTGACATGTCTCCATTCCAAAGCAGCCTGGGATTCTTAAGTGGTGATATCATCAGTGAGAGGAGATAAAGATCGACTGAACTAATGTGCTGAGGCTAGTAACAATGTGGCAGAAATTAAAATTTAAACAGCTTTCATTCTTCTTTGTTTGATTTTTCACACTGCAAACTAAATTATTCCTTTATCTGATTGAAAAACTTTAGCATGGTGGTGGGGTCTGCTTCATTTTTTTGCAACTTGAAAGAACATTAAATGCCTGAATCTTTCTACATCAAGGGAAACTAATTACATATACCTTGAAGTTGATGTGTTATGTGTTCAGATCTTTATAGCTGAATTGAGCTGGAAAAGCATACTTTATCTTTAAAGGCAGCAAAATTATTGTGTAAGGTGTAGTGGTTACCAGCAAGACATAGAAGTGAAAAGTAAACTGAGACTTGTCTTAAAACTCCTACTTCTCCTAAAAATTTCACTCATGATGTTCTTATCTCTTTTTACCATTTAGCTTCTATCTTATGTTAATATCTGGTGATATAGGTTGGTATACACTTGATTTAGTATTCTTATCTTCTAGGGCAAGTCAGAGAAGGGACTCAACAAAAGAAGAACCTTTGTAAATCTCATATTTCACCACCTGTGTAATAATTCTCCCATTATTTGGTCTACTTTTAAAAGCACAAACCACCAACTTCTGAAGGTCTTAATTATTGTTATCTCACAGGCTTTTATTAAGGCTTAATTTTGGATTGACTTTTCTAGGACCTTTCAAGTAACATCTTGATACGCATTTGAGATCTGTGATCTCAAGTAGTATGTGCAAATAGGTTTAAGATTTATGTTTCGTCATAATTAGTAGAATTCTTCCATTGTCATGTGGTACTTTGGAATTATCTGTGTTACATCTTCTGATACTATTCAGAAAACATTAGCATTTGCGTCGTAATCATATGCAAAAAGACTGTCCAAGAAACTCTGTGGATTTTTTCCAACATTTGTTACTAAGAATTTGTAAATAAAATAGATTCAACATGGCTGGACATGGCTCTGTGCTAGCTCACACATTTCAGCAATTAAAACACTCAGGTTGTAAGCCTAAGAGATTTTGCTGAAAACTGACAGAGTTTTTTATTTTTAGTGTGTTATTGGTGCCAGACACTTGTATTTCATGTAGTTTTACTTTCAAATGTGAAACAAAAGAGAAAAAGCTTCAATTTTTCTTTATGAAGTGAGAGTACAGGAATGTGTTAAGAAAAGAGTGAGTCTATCTAAGTAAGATTTGGTAACTTTATTTCTCTGGTTCACATTACACTGTGCAAAGAAGCTGTTCACCTCCCATTCTAAATCATTTTCATTCTGCCAGCTGGAGAAGATCAGAATAAAATGGACCCATCCCTTTTCTCAGTCCCTGGTGGTGATGATGATCTAGCATTTGTTTTTCATTCAAACCACATGTTGAATAAGTGAAAAAGAGGAAATAAATGCTGGTCATAGGTCAGGTGCAACACAGAGTTTATACAGATTTATTTTCTTTGTAGCATCTGCAATTCTGTATTTAAAGCCATTGAATGTTGTTCTGCTTCCAGTTATTTTGAGGCAGGTTTTCTTATATAATGACATTTTGGGTTTTGGATTACCCTGCTGGCCAGGCATCCAGCCTCCAGAGCTGGAGAAGCAGCCTGATTCTGCAGATGAATCTCTGCAGCAGACTGGCTCTCCAGAGCTCCAACTCCTCCATGATCTCATAGGGTGGAAGCTGACCCTCTTTGTTTGTGGCCTCAAATGGAGAAAGCTAAGCCAGAAAAAAAACCTGGAAAAGTACTAGGGTGACAATGGGGAGTTGGGGTGAAGAACTCCTTGGGCATGTAGGGGAGAAGGAGGAGGAAGGAGCACAAATGTACTGCAGTCTACAATGTGAATTTAATTTTGAAGCAGGTAAAGATTATGAGCTGAAGGTTTCAGTTTTCTCATAGTATCACAAGTTACATGCTCATTTAATTTATACTCCATTAGAACTGCAACGCTCATTGCTTATGATTGAAGGAGCATCAGGAAAAGTGATTGTATAAATTGATATCAGATTTATTTGTTATCTTTATTATTCAAACACTCCTGGTCATGTTTTAATAGCTTTGACTAAATTATGAATGATATGCAGTTGGTTAGGAATTTGAAGGCAATAATTTCAAATTCTCTTAAATGTGCCAGCCAGCCAAAACTCAGTATGCATTTACAGCAGCTATTTTGCAGATTTATAGCTAATATTTTTTCTCTATTTTTTTCTTATCACTACAATTTAAGCTCACTTTTCTTCAACTTGTCAGCATTATAAAGTATGCAGAATGAGAATTAATAGCTTACAACAGGATGAATTCATTTTTACAAGAATCAGGTTGGGAAAAAAGTGAATCCCAAATGTGCATGAGGGGGTGGGAAGAAAAAAAAGAGCATTCTTCACAATAATAATAATGAAGCACTGGAGGAGGTTGCCAACAGAGGCTGTTCAGTCTCTATTGTGAAAAGTTTTTAAACCTTGAGTGGAGAACGTCCTGAGGAACTTGATCTGACAGTGAAGTTCACCCTGCTTTGGCCTAGATGACCATTGCAGGCCTCTTGCAGTCTAAATTTTTGTAAATTTAGACCACCAGAATTAAGTCTGAGCTGTACAAAGGCTTGGACATATTAGAAGGGAAAAAAGTCCTCATGTCCTTTCTGTTCTTCAGAGCTATAAACATGCCTTTTAAAATACTGAGGGAATGCAATGGGAACTTTAAGACTAAATATCAAATGTCACACCAGAGACTTAAGAACCTGGTTTATGCACAAGTATCTTAACAGATACTTTATATGAACAGTGAGGAATTTTTGAATCTTGCTTTTGTCATGAGAATGATTTCCCCTTTTTATAACTTGATGGTCATGTTTTTATTCTCGTTTAATATGACAGTTGCTGATTTTTTTTGTTGTTGTTTTCCCTTTTTTTTTTTTTCCCCCCCTCCAATTTCTATTAGGAATAGGAGGCCTGCAAGATTTTGTGCTGAAGTCTGCAACGCTGTCGACATCACCTGCTTGCCCTCCATTTACACCTCTCAACTTCGAAGCTACCCCGATTGTGCGAGTGGCTGTGGAACCAAAACATCCAAGTAAGCTTGAAGGAGAAAGGGGATGGTGACACCAGCTCAGGGGGGCAGCAGGGCAGCTTCCAGCCATCGGTGATTTGGCTAGTTTGTGATCTAGCCACTGAATCAGAGACTTGCCCAATATAAAATCAATGTGTAGGGCTGTGTGTGAGTTGTTCCAGCTGTCTCACTCGTGTCTCAGTAGCTGAGGAGACACAAGGAGAGCTTGCTGTACCCTTTTGGGACAGCTGTTCCACAAGTCACACACTGTGCCAACAGCTCAGTGTTCCTTTACCGTCAAGGTGAGCAGATCTGTGGGTTCTCCACCTCTGCTGCCATTATTTTATGTCTGTCTTGTGGTGCAGATTTGCAGTACTGCTTCTCCTTGATACCTCCACCCTACATCTTCCAAACCTGAGAGTGAGATATGGCTTTGTTTGAATTTCAGCCCAGTTTCCATTTGTTGTGGTAGAGTTGGTAGAACCAAAATAACTGGCTTTATGTTCAGTTGCAAAATACTCTTAACACTAAGATTACATGTTATTTTGGAGAGCTTTTGGACAGCTTGGCAGCTATTTAATAGTTTCATGTGTTTGAGTAACAGATAATCATATATTGTGCATCCTACATTTGTTAAAGCAGGTTTGAAAGTACTGGAAATTACTGGTGATGCTGAGTGTAGTATTAAGTTCAAAATGTTAAAGGTATGTAGTTCTAGAACTACTTAGGAATTTGGGGGTAATTTTTGTTCCTTAAGAAACGAAGCTGGATCATTCTTGCATCATTACTTAGTTTCTCTTCCTCGGTAACTTCTGAGTTTGTGATCTGAAATAAATTTGTTAGGGGGAGAGAAGCCTGAAGTTGGTTCTACTTGCAGAAGTTACCTGAAAATTCACTGTCGCTTGCAGTAAGTGGAAGACAAGCAAAATGTGGCCATTGCAGTTGCCCAGAGAGCTCTGTGTATTGTTGAGGTGGTCACACATTGTCACACATTGTGTACATTGGGCTACCATATCAGACCTGCTTCAAAACTGCATCTGTTTGCGTGGAAAAATGACTTGTATAAATATAAATTATTTCCCTGTGTACATTTTACAAAAGTGCTGCTTGTCTTCACACTCCTGTCAAAATCTTCCTGTATGGCTACCATAAGCTCTAACAGAAAAAAAAAAAAAATAAAGTACTCATCACCCTGGGAGCTTAAATGCAGAGACAAAGTTGAAATTCTCTGTTCAGCTGTGTTGGCCATGTGAACTAACACTGCATTTTTTCCACTTTTCATTTATTTTTATGTTTGTTTTTCAAGGGCACTTTTGTATTACACCCTTACAAGCTCAGCAGTAAATAAACAATATCATATTTCTTTTAATAGTCTCCAAGTGAGTGACAAGTTTAATGTCACTCTTCCTTCTGAATATACATTCCTGGAAAGCCCTGGGGTATTCTCTAGTGCATATGTAAAATAAAAAAAGAATTCATAATTAATTTCTTTAAATTGTGTTCATTATGAAAGGCTGCTGACATGAGGTGTTTATTCATAGCTTTGATATAATCTAACCAAATTTGACTCAGCTGTGCTTGTTCGTTCTCCATTAACTTTAAGACAGCTCTTTTTAAACACCTTCATTTTAGGGACAGCTGTGATTTGTTTCACTGAAAAGCTCTCACATTCCTGATTTTTCCCCTTTTCAGATTTTAATTGCTTTAAAGCTTTCTAGTGGCTTCCAGCTACTTTTAAAGTCCTTCCTGTGCCTTACTTGCTGTTACACCTTCTAAATAATCCATATGGAATACTTTTTACTTTTATTTTAGTAAAATTAATGTTACTATTTATATATTTGGAGCATTTTAGCAATTAGAAGAGCTTTTGCTCTTCTGCCTAAATTTGGAGCATTAGCAATTTAGAAGTTGCTACACTTAGCTATGAAAGATTTGCAAGGATGTGCAATTATTTACTGAAAGATGACTTTAAAAAGTGGTAATAGATAAGAAAGGTTATAATTTGATAATTTGTGAAAATGAGGAGTGAAGTCCTGAATTTTTTAATCACTGTGTTTCGATAAAATTCAGGAGTTTTATTGGTTGTGAGCTGTTCAAGAGCTCTATCTGAAGTTAGTTGTGTATAGGAAGCAACATAGCATAGTCATAGTCAATAGCTGACTTATTCTACTAAATCTGTTGTAAAGCTGTGTAAACAAAAAATGTGCAATCCATTGAAGTGTGGTGTGTACCGTGGTTATAGCTGTATGATGTGGATTTTGTCGTCAGTTCATAAATTGTTGCTGACAAATTCTGAGTACAGCTTATGCTTTCAGTTGCTGCTCTCAAACCCCACGCTGCTCCGTGACTCATGAGCAGAAAATTGCTCACTAAAAGTTTTTGCCTATTCCTAAAATATCTATTTGTGTTTAGGCTTCCATAAAAATGAGTGTTACTATTTCTCAGTTTAAGTCTGCCCTATTTCGAGTATTTCTTTTCCAGTATTCCTTTGTTAATAATAGCCTGTTTTGCCAGGTGATATGCCTCAGCTGGTCAGAGGGATGAAGCTTTTAAACCAAGCTGATCCATGTGTGCAAGTTTTAATCCAGGAGACAGGAGAACATGTGCTGGTGACAGCAGGAGAAGTTCATCTTCAGCGTTGCTTGGATGACCTGAAAGAAAGGTTAGAGGGGCAAGGAGGAAGAAATATTTTTAGTTCAGTAGGTGTCTGTTGTATTTCTCTGTCAGATGGATATCTTTGATTTATATTCTGGTAAAATAGAGCTTTATCCACAAACAGTTTTTACCATTGGGTCGTAAATGTTTCTTTTTGTAGCTATAAAATTATCTGCAGTGGGGCAGAAGCCACTGGCTTATCTCTTCTGTACATCTAACACACACTTGGGGCACTTTCTAGAAATTAGAAAATGCAGTAGGTTCAGGAGTCCAGTTAAGAATGTAATGTGGCCATTTGTACAAAATAAAAACTGAGGGGAATCATGTCTGATAAATTAACTCTGAAAAATTATAAAACACCAAGACCAAGTGTGGATGTGCACACTCCCTCTTGTGCTTTTTCTCATTGATTATTTTTTTCAAATGTCAATCTGTTCTCATTCATGAGCAGTATTTTTTGCAAGCACACATGCATATATTTAATATCTTCTAAAGTTTCTTCAAATGGTAGAAGAACAGATGTCTGAAACAATCCCTTCCTGTAACTTCATTTACTAAAACATTTCTGGTACTTCTGCCACATACAGTTACTGTCATTTTCTTTCTAAACCAAAGAGCAAACCTGAGGAGTGGTTGAATGTTTGTCTTACTGTACCCATACTCATTTCAGTTAATATCAGAGAGCAGTGGTTTCTTATGAAAAGTAGACTGGATCACTTGTAAAACTGGACGTATGTTTTAATGGTTATCCTCCTCACAACTTAGTGCAATGTATTTTTACCACTTCTAAAAGCATAGTATTATTGATACCTTTTGCTCAAATGTAATGTGTTTAAGCAAAACTGGTTGTGCCTGTCTTTAGCTGCAGTTTGCATAGCAGGGTTGTATAAATGTTTCTGTTGTTGGCAATGATCCAACTCTGGAAAAAAAAATAAAATAATACTCCATGACCAAGAAACAGGATTATAGTGAGCAGCTAGTAGGACTACATACATTTATGTACATTTACATTCCTGACATTCTGTTTTATGTCCATAATTTTGAGGGTTTTTATGAGTCATCATCTAATTTGGCTTTTGTTAAGAGAATGATAGCCTGTCAGAAGTGACCATTTTGTATCCCTTGTTTGTATCCCTCGAGGAAATGTTGTCAGTGTTCCAAACTACCAAAGCACAAAACCACTCTGTGCTTGTGGCATCCTGAGCAGAAACAAACACCTGGAGGCACAGAGGAGTCTGTGTCTCCACCATTGTCCTGCCTGACTGTGGTTCATGATTTCTCAGTTGGGAGCAGGTGTGTTCCCTGTGGAGCTCATGCTCCTAGATCTCTCAGGATTTGGCATATTTTAGTTGCCATCCCTCACATACCAGCTCGTGGGACCAGAATTGTCCCTTCTGTCTCTCCCCATTTTGTAGGAGAAAAAGTCCAGAATGGGATCGCTGTCTTGCTCCATTCTTCGTGGATTCTGTGTAAATTCTGACAGTGGTAAACTGGCACTAGTTACCTATTAAAGTGTGAAAGAGGAAAAGTTGTGCTCTGAACTGTTATTTTTAATTACCTCTCTGTGTTTCTGTATAAATGTTTAACTTCTGGGTGCACATAATTTAGAATAGCAAGTTGTGAACTAGGGATCAGGACAGCATTAAATAACCTTAAAATGTGAACCACAATTTTTTCCCCAAAACTATTGGGAAAGGTTATTCAAGATGGTTGAGTCACACTTAAAGTAGGGGGGCAGGATCCTGATGTTGGCATCTACCACAATTGCCTCAACTGGGTTTTTCAGATTGATGTTTTTGGACTAGTTACAGCAGCTGAGGAGGTTCTGCTGCATTCAAACTGCATTGCATTGTCAAGATTTTAATCAGACTTTTTCGAAGGCACATATTTAATTTTAGCTTTCCCACTGTGTATTTAGAAAATTATGTTCAAGTGATAGTTATTGTCAGAGATGTGGAGGGGCATGGGAACAACTAAAAGATCTGTCATCTAAATGATTAAATATGGATGTTCTGCTTGATTTCACCAAATTTATGTTTTATCTACCCAATTAGTTCTTTTTGAATGGAGTAAGAAATTAGAGCTTTGAACATTTTATTTTCTGCATTGTACAATAGAAATTTTTAGAAATTTCTGTCCCAGAAGCATTGCAAATGCTAAGCATGAAGGGATTAAGTTACCCTTTTCAGAATGAGAAACAAAAAGAATTAAGGTAATGGTGGCATGGGGGGAGGTGGTTGTGTTTGTTTTTTGGTAGAATGAAAATCCTTGAAAGAATTGCAAGAAGGATAAATCTCCTAGGTTTGATTCCCATGGAAATAAAGCTTGCAATTGTATTAGCTTTTCTTCTGCAACTTTTTTACCACTGCCAAAATTTACCAGAACATAGGAAATTTTGGCTAGTCCTTCTGTTGTCATTTACTGAACCTGATCAGAACTCACAGGTGGTTAAGAAGGACACACAACTCTGATCTTTGAATCTGTCAGATAATAAATAATTCCTCCTTTTTTCTTGCCATCATTCACAACATTTGACAGACCTAAAATGTTTCACCCGACTTTAAAGCATCACTTTATGGAATTATGCTTTTAAAATAGTGGTCATCAGCCCAGAAGGACAGAGCTTTGTTCAGCTCTCCCAGTGCTTCATCTTCTCAGGGCTTCTCCCTCTGTGGGCAGCTGTGCTGGCTCACACCAGGTGAGCTCCATCCCAGTACCTTGTCTGAGTAATGTGACCAACAACAGGAGCAGGAGGAGTAGAATTGGAGTAACTGTGATGCTTTCCCACGCCTCTGTTGTTTTCAGTCCAGGGCCCTTTGTGGTTTGGTTGTCACTTAATCCTGGTCAGCCTTTCCCCTGCCCCACGTGATTTTGTAGATCTCAGTTGTGCCCTTGGAACATCTGAAGGCTTCTTGTGCCTGCGTTCCTTTGATCATCTTTATTCTCAGTTGTTTTCTAGTTCTGTTTCATTTGAGGGCAGAGCACAGCAGCACGTAGTTTCCAAGATGTGGGTGAACCAGTGATTTATGCAGAAGCATAGCAATGCTTTTGCTTTTATTTTCTTGAGTTCCTTTCCAAATATTTCCGAAGACATAAAAGGCAGTGCTCCTTTTTTGAAGTACATAAAATTTGAGTTTGAAATACATTACCTCGTAATCTGTGTTGCAGTCATGAACATCTGTTCCATGTTAAGGCATTGCCATACCTCCCACCCCCAAGCTTGAAACTAGTTTCAGGATTTTAAACTAATTCTTAAACTTTATTTTGCAGGTTTGCAAAGGTACAGATCAGTGTCTCTGCTCCCATTATCCCCTTCCGAGAGACGATAACAAGGCCCCCCAAAGTCGATATGGTGAACGAAGAAATAGGAAAACAGCAGAAGGTTGCTGTCATACACCAAACAAAAGAGGACCAAAATAAAATTCCTGAAGGAATTCAGGTTGATTCAGATGGGCTTGTTACAATTAATACTCCAAATAAACAAGCTACTCTCAGTGTAAGAGCAATGCCACTGCCCGAGGATGTCACTCGACTTCTTGAAGAAAACAGTGACTTAATTCGAACTATGGAACAACTCAACACATCTCTAAATGAAGATAAAAAAACACATGAGATAAATCAGAAGACTCTTGATAGAATCAAAGAATTCAAAGAAAAGTTGGAGAAAAGTCTTCAGGGAAGGAAGTGGAGAAATGCTGTTGATCAGATCTGGTCATTTGGACCACGGAAGTGTGGGCCTAATATTTTGTTGCATAATTTTGGGGGCTATAGGAGGTCTGTGTGGCAGTGCCTTGGGGACTCTGTGAAAGAAGTAGGTAAATACAGAGACTTTGACAACAGCATAGTGAGTGGATTTCAGCTGGCTACGCTCTCAGGTCCCATGTGTGAAGAGCCTCTCATGGGTGTTTGTTTTACAGTGGAAAAATGGGAAATAAATAAAGCTGGAGATACTCTGTCAAGTAGCAGGCAGGATTCAGGGGAAATTGGTGCCACAGAACAGGAGCAAAAGGAAGATAATGCTGTAGCAAGCAGTTGCACTGAGGAAGGTCCTGGTGCAAAGGAGCACCAGGACAGGAACCAAAGTGGTACAGAGTCACCTGAGAAAATGAGCAAACACAAAGGAGAATTATTGCTTGCAGATTGTTATGGCCCTTTCTCGGGACAGCTGATTGCCACCATGAAGGAAGCCTGTCGTTATGCTTTGCAGGCAAAGCCTCAGAGACTCATGGCAGCAATGTACACCTGTGAAATCATAGCTACTGCAGAAGTTCTAGGTAAGACCGGGACAATAAACCTTTGCTTTCAGATTTCCTAGGTGAAGTTTTATAAATGAGACTGAACCAGAAGGTGTAACTTCATTAAAGATTTTGTCAGGAGTCTTGTATAGTTCTCCAGTAGTATTTATGCTATTCTGAATGAGAATTTAGCATTCTTCTTGCTTATCTGAACCCTAGCCATAAATAGCAATGCTACACCTTTTTGAAGTGCAAGATAAAAAATGTCGCTTTTTAATGAAGTTTTTGTACGATCAGCTTTGGTAACCATGAATATCAATACTGTGCCTCATAATTAAGCATTAGTTCCTTGAAGAGATGGGAAACCTGTCCTGTTTGTAAAGGGAGTGCAGGATCTTAGGAAATGCCATATCAAAGTATTTCAATACAATAGTGCAAAAATGAAATCAGGAAAAGGAAAATTAAATTATTGTTGCAGTCCAGTTGGTAATTTTGTGGTTTTAAGTAGCATCTGTATCCTTCTGGTATGCAAGTTACTCAACCCAGTGCATGCCAAATGGTGTCATTTATATTATCTTACCACTTACACCTACTTAAACTTGTTTTTATGACCTACTTATGACACCACTTAACTGTATTTGTTCTTGGACTTTTCCATGGGAGTTGCTTGCACACTGAATCTGATCCAATGCCCCAAGATTTTCTTCAAAACTAACTTGCAATGCATTTAAACTATCAGCAATTTTACTTTGACTGTACTAATCATGACAGCGATTACAGTACACCCCACATGCAATGATTATTTGGTTACTGTAAAAAAGTGTCAGCTGCTGTGCACACAAACATAATGAGAGCAGTCCAAAGACCAGAAAATTACAGTTGTGTGTAATGAAAAGAAAATGCCTTTGAGTGAGCAACTGTTCTGTGCAGATGCATGATCCTGTTCTTTGCTGGAGGTGCTCTGTAGTAGGCCTGGTTAGGGGTGTGCTGCTTTAAGCTTATTGGCACATTTCCCTACACATCACCTACTATGATGTGTAACTTGGCATTCCAAACTCTTTTCTAACGTGCAGGATTACTAATAGCTGTCAAAACTGGAATTTGTGCTGTTCCATGTTGCTGTTCCAGAAGCACATAGGCACAGCACTTCTGAGCCTCTGCATCAGGCTATAAGCAAATACCATTCTTTAAACCTCAAAAACTCCGTATAAATTGCTGTTTTCCAAAATAGTTGCTACCCAAAAAGGTGATTGTTTACAGTGAAGTAATAAGCACACATTGGCTCATTAATTGTGCCATGAACCTGAATGGAAACATGGCTTTCTAATGCATATATATTTATATATATTTATATTTAATGGGCGTAATGTAGGACTCAGACATGCCAGCAAATTAGTCCAGTCTAATGAATGTGAATTGTGTTGTAATAGCCTTGGACATGCACTTAGTTCATTACAAATGCATGGGTTTAATTTTCATTGGGGAAACTTAAGCTAATAAATTGCATCCTCATTAGAAGAAGTCAAAAGCAGGCCTATCCAGTCAGGCTTGGCAGTTGACATGTGTCGAACCACTGGCTTTTGTATCTTTATTCTTTCCTTTGGCATTCCATACATTGATACCCTGTGAAGTTTAATACATCTCCATATTGATCTGCTTGTTTCTAAGATGTCAGCTTCTGGGAAAGTGAGGTCTTCTGTGTTCTCAGAATATAAAGCTTTGTCCATCAGACTTTCTGACAATGAAAATAAACTTAACTGAAGCAGAGGAGAGGAGCAAGGAGAGTGGAACACAATGTTTTTAAGTGTTTTTCTTGTGTACTTATTATCTTGATCAACACAAATGTATTTGTTATTTTTTGTCTGTCAAATACTTATGACTTAAGTTAGCAAAAATGTTTCAAAAACATGATGTCTACTGTAAAGCCAAACATGGTCATTTTCACAGCTACTTTCATGACATATACACTGTATTTCAATGGAATGGATACTAACTTGGGAAAGAAAAGTGAAATTATCCATGATTAGCTTAAGACTGAATTAGTTAATAAACTAGCTGAACCCATTAAACATAATAAATACATAGTATTTCAGATAAACTAGGTTTTTGTGATTACAGAATAGCACTGGACTATCTGGGACAAGTACCATGCAAGGATATGGTGATCCAAGTAAATTTCTAACAGTAGCTAAGATACAATTCCTAAAACACAATAATATTTCTTAGTAATGATGCTCTAATACTTGGTTGTAAGAAAAAAAGCAAGCTAGGCACGTAATCTGCCAAGGTGCCACATAAAACAGTGTATACAGTCATGTGATTGTATGAAATGGACCTAGGTGGATTCATGCAGCTCTCAGAATGTATTAAATGTTACTCAGATGGTTCTGCACATTATATAGCAGAATATGTTGTTTGCTTGAATTAAGTGTGTCCACTTCACTGATCGACTTACAACCAAAAAAGTTACATGTTTTACTTTAAGCTGAGACTTCCTGAGCAAATATTGATGTGTTTCTCTTTGTGATGCAAGGTATGAATGGGCTGCTGAGCTGATCAGAGTTGTGTCTCCACAGGTCGTGTGTATGCTGTGCTGTCCAAAAGGGAAGGCAGAGTGCTGCAGGAGGAGATGAAAGAGGGGACAGACGTGTTTATTATTAAGGCAGTCCTGCCAGTAGCAGAAAGCTTTGGCTTTGCTGATGAAATCAGGAAGAGAACCAGTGGCCTGGCCAGTCCACAGCTGGTGTTCAGCCACTGGGAGGTAAAAATATCTATTTGCTCCATCTGTTTTGGTGATCTATTTCCTGTAGATGTGGCAGACTGAAATAATAAGCAAAAAAGGTTAAGCTTTGGTCAAGACATTTGATTAATTCCTTTTTGAAATGAGGGAAAAGGTAGCCTTATATTATTTCTTATTACAGATATGCTGTTCAGAAATGTATTTGTATTTTGTTTAGATGCTTTTTTATTTCAATAGAAAGTAAGTCTTTCATTAATGAAACTGATTGTTTATAAATGTGTTTTCCTGAATTTATGTGCCCTTTCTCATGAGTTCTCTGGTAAATTTGTTTGGGCAATGGGAAAAAAAACCAAAACCACAAAACAGCCCCAACCTACCACTAACAGAAAATAAATGTGTCAGTAAATCTAATGCATGTGAAAGTTAACCTCTCAAGGTCTAGCAGGCACTTATCCTCCCATATTCCAAGCCGACATAAATTTTCATGCTTAAAAGGCAAATGGAATAGATTTCCTTCTTTCAAAATTAAGTCTGTTGGTAGTAAGCAGAGGTGTCCTCAAAATCATTCCCTTTGATCATCTTTGTCACTGAAAGAAATGAAGAGTTGAATGTGAAGGTGTAAAGGACATAGCAAGTGGGAAAGCTGATAAGGAGTGTCATCAGCTGAGAGTTCAGTGTAGTTTGTTCTTTTGATGTGGAGAGTAGATCTTCAGGGAAGAAAAGAAAAGGCTCTAAATCAGAGTTCCTTGTTGAGGACAAACACACCTGTATTGTTGGGCTCCTCAGAAGACTCCACTGAAGAAAGTAAAAATGGCTTCGAGGGCAAAAGTCATTGGGTATAAACTTCTCACCTTAAATTTTTAAAATAACTTCAAAGTCTAGGTTTTTCTAGGTTTAGTTGAGAATGTTTGTTTGTTTGTTTTGGTCAGGTGTTCCTTTATTTGGTGTTAGAACACAATAGAAACTTTGGTAAATAGATGAGAAAATGTTTGTTTATTTGTTTGTTTGCTTGATCTTCTGATTTATTTTGTCACCTCAAATGTCAAGTCTAACCAACTGTAGATTTCTGAGGTCAGTGACACTCCCTGCAGTTGCCAGCTGTGGGCTGCTTACCACTGTTTCTCTGAAGTATGTGCTGGTTTTTCACATGGTCTGGATTATTCATCCAAAGCTAAGTTGTCCTGCTAGGTAGTATCTGTAAAACACTCCACTAACAGTATTTCTTTGTTAGTAATTGTGGTTAACTGCCTCAGGAATTTTATGTGGATGGTAATGGAAAAGGAGGACATCTGCAAACTGGCCTTTGTTGAAACACTACACTTGGAAAAGTTCATTATGCCTTGCTTGGCAGTGGTACTTTACTGGTGTTGTAAATGCAGGCACCAAGGACTTAGCTCTCCTCCCTCAATATTGATTCATTTAATCTTCTTGTAACAAAGTCCACGGAGGGAAGGGAAAAACAGAGCTGCACAGAATGCAAAAAGACAAAAAAAAAAAAAAAGTAAAAAAGACAACCCTCAGCAGATGATGTTCACACAAAAAAATTGATAAACTGCATCTTTTGAGTTTAGGGATCTTGGTTAGAGCCACTTACAGATCAGGTACCTCAAACCACTCATTGCTGGCAGTACTGTGCACAGAAATCTTGTCAGTTCTGGATGGTCTCCTCTCAAGTGCAGCTGGTGAGGTTTTGTGGCTTAACTGGTCTTTTGTCTGAACGGCCTCTGACATCAGTGCCCTAAAGGAATATGATGTCAATTCCAGCTAACCATTGTTTTGTGCCAGTTTCTTTAGGATTTGTGGCTCCTGTGCTCCAGCACTGAGCAAAAACGTGAGCCCTGTGGCTCTCAAGCCTCCTCTTCTATCCCCAAGCCTTGGCGTGTATGTTCACTCTCAGATGTTACAAATTTCACGTAAGGAAATGTTCACACATAATTATAGATATGCATAGGAGAGGGAGATTTGAACAACTGGCAGGAGTTTGTAAAATTGATCCCCAGGAGAGATTATAGTTGCAGCTTATGTATTAAATGTATTGGTAATTGGAAAAATTACTGTGTAAGCCAGTCACCTTTCCAGCTGGGGAATCTGTCTGTTGGGGAGGGTTTGGTTTTTTTGTCTCCATGAAAGCCACACTCACATATTTTTGTGATAAAATAAACCATTTGCTAAGCAACTAGTGATGTTATCTCTGTGCGGTGATGGCAGAAGGAGTGCGTGTTGCTCTCACACCATCAACAGAATTGCTAAATAAATACAATTTTCAGAATCTCTACTGTTAGTATGACAGAGAAACCTTCAGAAATGATTTTGTCTCGGCTCCTGTTTCCTCTCTTTGAGTTCTGCACAAAGTTGCATCAGGTGTTGGCATGACTTTGACATTGTCACTTTAGAGATGAGCTATGGTGTATGTACCTACATGGTAAAACACCAGCATTTTATTTGAATCCATATTATTTAATTCATCACTGTGTAAGATAAAATGATGTGAACTTTGTGCAATCTCAAACTATTTTTTTCCTTAGCGTTAAAAAGTGGAAGAAAGTGCAGTAGCTACTTGGTTTTGTTCTACATTTCCTGTGTCACCAAGTGTGTGGCTGCTGCTTTAATTGCACACTCTCCAAACCCTTCCGTGGCATTCTGAATGAACTCTGCTGCTGGTGTTCTCTCAGTGTGCTCAGCTCATTAGCTGAGTACCTGGGACGTGTATTTATCAGCACAAATTCCTTCTAATGTGTTGTTAACCCTGTTTTACACAAAGATAGACATTTCAGGGATTTTTAAACTTCCAAAGACTTAATCTCGTGGAAATCACGTGCATAGAGTATGTTTAAAGAATTGGGGTTTGAGTTCACTCTTTTATTATATTTCATTACCATGATTTGTAGACTCTAAGTGCAGGAAGGTCAATGATAGAGCCCACATTTAAATGAAGCCATTTTGGTCTCTGTGGAAATGATATTGCCTTTTTTTTTTTCTATTCCATTAATGAATGTATTTTGTGTAGTTCAGATTGCTCCAACCCCAAGAGATAGAGCAGTACATATTTTGAGGTCTATCTTGTCAGATACTCCTTTTTTATTAATTTCTTCTGGCATGCTTATGCAATTTATCCCTGCCTGTGAAGGACAGCACCAAGTAACCATTAGTGGGAGCTTTCAGTTTAGTCCCAGCTTAAACAAACTAATTTTAAAAGTGATGCAAATATTAGGTGTGTTGGTTTTGCTTGGCAATGATTTCTTAGATTTCAATATAAACTTTCTTATTAGTTTAAAATATTTTACTTTGGGATAATTATGAACTAGTTGTATTTTTTTAAAACCTTGAATTAATAATGCACCTTCAGTTAATGTATGTTTTTGTTTGAGCCTGTTTCCTTTGTTCTCAATTCTTTGCAGTTAAATCTTTTACTCAGTCATGTTATTTTATCTTAATCATAAGGGTTTTGAACAAGAAGGTATTTGTGATTGCACAATCCTTAGAATAATGGAACTCTCATCCCATTTGGGAAATCTGTGTTATAAGTAAAAAAAGAAATAATGCATGTGGCTCTGATTGAATTTTCAGCAAGAATTGTCAAAGATATCTACTAGTTGTAAAGTTGGGAAATGTGTAGTATTCTTCTTAAATCACGTCTTTTAAATTGCATGAAGATTAGCTGTTAAACACACTTTTATTCTTCAGGGGGCATGAGTGAACTGTAAACACATTTAATCAGAATTCTTTTTCATTATCCCCTCTAAGTAGAATAGTGCCTAGAACGTGCCTCAGGGCTCTGGAGAAAGGTAAGAGAAGGACTGTGTGTAATAATTGCTAGGAATATGAGACTTCTGAATGTGGAAGTTTTATATTCTGAATTTTAATTCATGCCTTTCGAATTGTAAGTCATTTTATAGCTTGGAAGATGGGGCTTAATATAGAAGTCGCTGGATGACATTGTTAGGCTTGCATTAAACAGGAAGCAGGCTGAGGTAATGAGAGAGAATCTATTCTAGGCTTGAACTGTAACTTTACATACATTATTGCACCAGTGACAGTTCAGGCACATAAATGAATTCCAGGAGTAGCCTGGAACCTTTCAAATATGAAAACCTCATTGTTTTGGCAAGGACATCTGAAACTAATTGAAACAGTAAATAAAAGTGGTAGGGGTGTGGCATTAAAAGCTCTTTCTCAATACATGTTTCTTAAGTAATAGGAAAAAATTCAGCAGTAGAGACACACATCTCCTTTTTTTATTTCCAGTTACCAGATTCCTTTTTGCAGCTACCTGCTGAAATCAGGGCTAAAGCTTAGCTGTCACTGTTTGAGACACAAACAAGGATGTGAGCCAAAATAAACTTGTATGAGTTTATTTTATAACTAACTGTGTAAATGTTCATTATTACAATATTTCTTGGAAGAGGAGTTCTTGTATCTAACCAATCTTAAGGCTTTGGCACTACCAGTTACATATTGTGAATGTAAAACTACATTTGGTACTACAAACTTCCATATTGTGAATGGAAGCTCTGAATTATGGGATGCTTTTCAATGCTCCTTATGCTTGCTGGGTATGTACACACCAGTACATTCATGTAAAGTATTCTGTTCTGGAAGCACACTGCCAGTGCCCAAGTGGCTTTAAATTTGGTTGTGCTCACTGCAGAACCACTTGTGCAGCATTTCCCAACATGTTACACATGGTTTTCTTGAAAAACTGCAGGTAACTGTTCCCATACATCTCTGCAAGGTTCTGCTATTTTACCTGAACGTAAGTTTACTCTAAAAGTTTTGTTTCTCAGGGCCACTTCAGACATCTCAGATGTACATATCCACTGTACTTTTTTAAGCTGCACAGTCTCTATGTCATTGTCAATACTAGGTGGTGGACACCACCTGAACTACCTTGAAATATCTTTCTGCCATCAAGTTTTCAAAGGTAGAAAGGATTCTGATCCTCTGGAGCCCATATCATCTTTGAAATTGTGCATAATACTTCTTTTGATTTTTTAAATTTATTTTTCTCAACAGAAAAAAGAACCTCTGGCATAATGTTTTTCCTGGTGTGCTGACAGCTGCTGGTGGTAATGCCCAGTCACACTAAATTTAGTGTTTCTTGGCATTCCTTATTAAGCAGTTCACCAAGTCCATAATGCTTCTTGCTGATCTTAAAATCTCCATCAGACAGTGTAAGACTGCTCTTTCTATTCATGGTCCAGCATTTTCCACATTGATGATATTTGGCTCAAAAGAAATTCTATGTCTTCATCAGACAGTAAGGACCAGTAGGGGAAATGCTGCTGAGAACATGGCTGTGTTCCCAAATCTGCCTGACCTTTTGGATGAACTAGGCAGATCCCTTCTGTTGGTTTTTGATGCTTCTCTCAACCTTGTTTTGCATAATTAGGCTGCCTTAGGCAGAAACTGTTTCTTACCATCATTTTGTGAAATGCACTAGACAATGGGACCAGGATCACTATTGGAGCCATCTGGGTGACACTGAAATGCAAATAATAAATCGTCCTCAAATTAAGGCTTAAAATTCCAAGTCCTCTTGAATTGCAAGTGGTCTGCTGTAACTCATGTCTTACTGAAAAGCTTGATTAGCTTACATAATCATTTGCAGGATTAGTATACACTCTGTCATCTATCAGTATTAACATAGTATGCTCATAGTATTTCTATTTTTATTGATTATTATTACAGGTATTTAGATTATGTCTCTCATAAAGATGCAAAGCATTTATAGCTTGAATAATTAATGTGTAGTTGTTAGGCTAAAAGAGTGACATCTGTTTTGCCTGTGCTACTCTGCATGCTCTTACTAAAACAAGTCTTATGAGACTTCATTGTTTGGGTGTGTTGGTTTGAATAGTTGTTATATTTAATGAAACATCATGCTTTAGAATGATTTCTTCTTCTAAAGAATACCCTTCACTTAAAATATTTGAAGTAATCTATTCACTTCTTTTGAAATACCTAATCCCAGCTGACTACATTATAAGCAGTGTTTTATTTCTACCTAGAGTGGGCTCATAGTTCTGCAGTGAATTATGGGACATACTTCATGTTTTTGACTGGGGTTTTTATTTTTCTTTTAAGCATAATGGAATTTTATGGGTGTGCTTATAGTCATACTTTAAGCAAATTATATCACCCAAGACTTCTAGAAAGTAAATCAATGAAGATTAATTTAGAATGTTTCTTAATTTCAGTGTTCCTTTAATAGGAACACTTTCATCACTTAGGCATTGTGTTTGCAATAAAAAAATGTATGAACTGTATCAGCTGCTGTGCTTCATTTTCCTGCATCTCATTTTATATGGCCACATTTAGAGAAAATTCTTGTTTTCTAATAGAATAAAGGCTGGTCCAGTAATCCCCTGCACAGATCTTCATTTATAGTTCACTTTTTAAAAGAAATGTCTTTCAGAAGAGATGTATAGAAACATTCAGTTGTGTTAAGGAGGAAGCACTTTGTCATGTACACTTGGAGGAGTAATCGTGTGTGTGCTGAGCTGTTTGCAGTTAAGGCTGATACTGTCCCTGTGAGAGAATTCTGGTGCTGAGTAATAAGTAAGCACAGGCCACTGGCTAGTTCATGCTGTTACACAGAAAAATTTCCAAGTCCTAGAAAACTTCCTGGAGAAAAGGTGTGCTGAATTTTCCAGTTATCAAGTCACACACAGTATGGTGGTATTTTAAAATGTACTTTATCATAATGCTAACATAATATATACCATAATATAATGCTAACAGTACCATAATATTGTTGGTTTTATGGAGTCTTACTTCTAATATTGGTGCCTCTTGACTTCTTCTGTCTGTTATACTTGGGACACAAGGTTTGGCTGTGGTAATTTTCTTGTCCCCCCTGCTCAGAGGTGCCCAGACACACACAACACACAGGCAGGGGGAGAGTCAGACTTTTGATAGAAGGTAACTAAATTGCTTCAGTCACTTAAAGATTTTTCACCTGTGGAAGACATATTATTTTGAATGTCCAGTTCTCTTTTGGTTGAAGTTTGTTTAGGAATCTAACTTTTTGAAAAAGTATTGTCAAGATGCTATCATGTTTCTGATTTTAAGAGGAATCTTAGGCTATATGTTTTAGTATTGTACTGAAAAATTAGTATATGGAAACAAGTAATTTTA
The DNA here is from genome assembly GCA_013396875.1 of Vireo altiloquus. Classification (NCBI taxonomy): domain Eukaryota; kingdom Metazoa; phylum Chordata; class Aves; order Passeriformes; family Vireonidae; genus Vireo; species Vireo altiloquus. The sequence goes on along the minus strand of VZRF01001113.1, from coordinate 280,569 downwards.
AATTAAAAGTGGCATGCAACATAGACTAAAGAATGTTTCTGGGTGTCTTTTCTGCTTTGATCCTGTGGATCTTTCAGGATCCACAGTAAATGCCCTCTGTGAAATAACTATACCATCTTCCAGAAGGAATGGTCCATTTAGAATCTAATTCGTCACTGAGGGCTTTATCCAGACAAAAACTCAGTTTCTGTTACAAATTCCAGAACCATCCCTGTGTGGTTCCCATGAATACAAACAATAGCTCAGGACCTAAAAAGCTTCTTAACTCTGATTCCAGGAAGCCCAAACCCACCATTCTGACAGTTCCCATTGTAAGGAAATTGATGACAATGCTTTGGGACCATTCTCCTTTTGCTTGCTTGCACTGTATTAACAGAGCATGGGGAATGATGGGTGCCACCTGCTACAAGCATTTGCCTTGATTCATTAAGAGGATATGAATAAAGAGGAACATTCTAGTTTGTGCCTTGGCCTTCACTCACAGAATCAGAACTTTCAAAAGGAAAAAGACTTAAGACTTTTTTGTTTGGGTCACTGTGTCAGTAACACCTCTGTGTGTCATAGCAGGGTTACAGTGACTTCCTAAAGGAGATGCAGAGGTTCCAGCTGACTCATCAGATCCAATTTCCTCTTTCATATTGCTTACCACGGCATGGTGACACATGTGCTGATTAATTCATCTCTTTTACTGTACCTGCACCATTTAGGTAGGTGTGGTCCTCTTAACAGAAATTTTCTGATGCCACCAGATCTTGCTCTAGAAGCAATGTGTAGTGGCTGAATTATTTAGACAGGTTGAGGAGCCAAGATAGCTCCTGATTTGAAACCTAATTAACTCTTCCCATCACTGCCCTGCATCATGTAGCAGTACAAGGTTCACTCAGGATTCTGTAACCCTGTGTTGCAATAGGAGTTGCTGGCTAATAAATACTAAATAGCACATTTAAACCTGCTTTTAAGCTGACTTTCCTGAGACCCATTGAAGCATGGAGAATTCTTGTCAGTGGAAGAAATATCCAGTGCAAAACTTAGTAGAGCAAGTCTGTCATCAATTATTGAAAGAATCAGTCTGTCAAACCTGGGGATTTTCTTAAACATCCATCACTACAATATCTAAATATTTACAGGTAGATTAGATCTGTAAGTTGAATTTTGCATACTTTGGGCTCCTCTGTTACATTCATTCTTCAAGAACCACTGTCTCACCGCTTCTCTCTGGGCATAATTTCTGGGTATTACATTTCTTGCCAGTGTAAGAAAAAAAATGTCATCAAAGGCCATAGTAACAGTCTTTAACTTACCAGTTTGTAGCTGTGTAACCTCCCTCAGTAGTACAGTCTGCAGCAAATCCATTGAGCAGGAATCACCTTTTGTTCTTCATGTGCTCTCGGACTTGGAAATTTTTGTTTGTTAGCTCTTGAGGCAGCTCATGAAAGGGGAGGTTCCTGGAAGCTTTGCATCCTTAGGATGTTCAGGATGAGCATCACTGCAACTTCATCAAGTTAACATGCAGTCTTCACTGCCCTTTTTCTGTATTTCTAGTGCATAAAATAACAGTAAAACTTTCAAACTCTGTCGGAGAAGGGAGCATTCTTTTTTAATTGATGTGAGCTGTCAAGGAATCACCCTTAAATTTCTGTGCATTGGTTATAAAGCCCTGCAAGACATCAGAGTGGGTATGACTCGAGCAGATTGTTCTGTGGTTAGACAATCTTTACGTTTATGGTAAAAATAAACACAGAAAAATTTGGAGAGCTGAGTTTCAGACTGTTTATTTCTGAGCTCTACTTGCTTTTGGTTTTCAGCCAGACAACCCTGTGCATAGTCATTTCCCATGTAAATAACTCAGATTGGCTGTCTCTTTCAGCACAAGTAATACCTGCTTAATTTAACAAGTCTCTGCATGTGCTTAACTGTAGCAAACTAGAACTGTTTTTGTTGGTTTATCTTTACACCCCATTTTTGCAGGATTAAACCTAGTGTTGCCTAATACAAACTAGACTGCCATGATCGTTCTCCTAACTCCCCATAAAGTGTAATTTGTGTCAAGAATTATTTAAAATGAGGTATTAGATTAGGACTCCACAGTTTTTGGTGTTTCTGGGGAAGATTGTCCAGCTTCAGTCACCATTTTTTAATTCCTCTTCTTGCTACTTTGTGTAACCTGGGCTTTAGGAAATTTTGTTTAGGTTGAAGTACCATATGGCAATTAAAAGGTTTTATCAGAAAAAAAAGTTTGTAATGGTAGAAAAGGTTTATAACAGCAAGCTAAAATTGGTAATTTAGGGAAATTTGTTCTCTCCTTGTCAGATATTAGTGCTAGTGCTAATATTACAGAAATTATTATAGACTAGTATGCTCAATTGTTATAACTATCATGATTCTTGCAGTAACTAATACTTGTCTGTATTGTTTTTTCCATGAGGATTTTGTTTAATAAATGAATACTACATAAAATACATTATATACATAATATATAATGTATATATGTATACATTATAAAATACATCACAAGACTGCATCTTGTGAGGAAATCTACAATCAAATCAAATAAGTATTTCTGAAATTAGCAGTAGGATGTGTGTAACACAATAGGGACAATTCCATCCCTTCCTAATATTCATATTTAGAGTTGTTTGTAATACCTTCTCTGGTGGTCCCAGGAGTGTGGGGAATAAAGGCATGTCCAGTTATTCTCTGTCATGTTAGATCTAAAATCTGTTCTAGAGGAGGACTGAAAAGCTGCAAGAACAGCTCTGCTAAATAGGTTAGAACCAGAAGGAGTGATTTTTAAGCCATCTGTCCAACTCAGGATTGGAATTGGAAAGCATAGGGCACAGAAAAGGGGCAGAAAACTTCAGTTCTGATAAACTCTAATAAAATTGTAGTGAATTAATATTCTAAATAAGGAGTTCCTTCTTGAAAATTGAGAGTTTTCTGAATGTTATTTGCCGCTGTTTGCTGATGGGCAATTAAAGTTGCTTTTATAAAAACCTACGCAGATAATTGTGGCTGAATTTGAAAAGTCATTGTGGGCTTCTTAGGGCAAGAGCTGCAGAGTGTGTCTCAGCTCTTGTTTTCTGCTTCAGTAGCTGATTGCAGGCTTGCCAGACAGCTCGATCTGCTCTACTTTTCCTCTCCCTCCTTCAGCAGCTGATCACTTGAAATGCGCTAATAAACTTCTGTACCACTTTGCTCTTTTTTTGTTTGTTGTTTTTCTCTCGTAGGTCATTTCGAGTGACCCCTTCTGGGTGCCGACGACTGAGGAGGAATATTTGCACTTTGGGGAGAAGGCAGACTCGGAGAACCAGGCCCGCAAGTACATGAATGCAGTGAGAAAGAGAAAGGGGCTCTATGTGGAAGAGAAAATCGTGGAGCACGCTGAGAAGCAAAGAACTCTGAGCAGAAATAAGTAGCTGTGTCTGCCTCCCTCCTCTCCTGACTCAGCTAAGTGCGGGTGGAGTGTTTTATATGCAGCAGATGCAAAATTTCATCTGGACTTTGTTCTTTGATACCATTTTTCTTACATGCTTTGTCTGTGGCTTGTGTTTTAATAAACTTAAGCCTTTCCAACTTTTCTACAGAGAAAATAGTTTATTTATTGAAATGAAATAGAGGCGTATTCATTGCAATTGGTCTCAATTTTTAAAATTTAATGCCCTATTGAATGTCTTGTCATAAGGATTAGAAACTCCTAATTCAGTTTGTTTCTTTCTGATTTGTCACATGTAGTTACAGTAAGAGCTGGTTAGCTAGCTTCTTGCAAATAAACCATGCACTGAATTTAGCTCTTTAATGGTTTTGACTGTTTTTTAAATTAATTTCTATAATGTATTTGTTTCTTACCCATACTTACCACAGTTACCTATAAGCAAATAGATGTAAGCCTATTAGAAATTTCCAAACTATTTGTTTTACTCCATTCCTCATGTAAGCAGTTATCTGAAGCAGTAATGTATCTTCTTTAAATGAGAAGGCAAAAATAGCATGTGTGGAAGACTGAGCACTGCAAAAAAACGAGCAAAAATTGTCTTTTTTTCCCTTCTTAGAACACACCTTAATAAAAAGTTCAGTTTCTGGGTGAGGGGAGTGAGTGCCTGAAATATAAATGAGAAACTGGACATCGATTTTCTTCCCATACTTTGTGCAGGAATAAAGTACATGGTACTCGAAAACTCTGGAAGTAAAACAGCACTCTTGATTAGAGAGGGCTTCCTCAAATATATCTGTCTGAAACGTTTTTTTCATTTTTAAACCTAGTGCCAGACAAGTGCCATTTACAGATGGGACTAGAAGCTTGCAGGTCTGCTTAAAACCTCCCACAGTGTGACTTGGCAGCAGAACTCACTTTGGGAACTCGAGTGACTTTTCTCCTGGCCCTGATCACATCAACCTAAATTCTTTAGGCAAGGTGTCAGATAGTTTTGCTGCTTCTATTTCTCCTTTCTGACTTCAGTTTGGTTCAGAATGCTGTGTAAACTTCTCTGTGCTTCCTCCTAGTTTCCTTTGGAAGCAGAAACAGTAGAGCCTGAGGAGGAGAGGATGTGAATGAGCTGGATTATTTTGTCAGCACCGTTTTTTTTTTTTTAATGCATATTTTGAATTCTCACATAGCTTCTGATTCATTTCGGTTCTTGTTCATACCAGACTGCCTGTGAAAACCCAAGAGTTGAAACTAGGCAAGAGAGTGGAGTTTTCTTTGTTGCATCATGTATAGGATAAGGACAGTCATGAAAACAGGGATAAGGGCTTTTTAGTACCTCTTGTAATGTTGGCACAGTCCTTTGGTATTCATAAAATGTTTTGAAATTTGTCCTTGGAGTACAACCTCCTATTTTAAACCATGCATAGATGTGTTGGGATAATGATAAAAAGTGTGTACTTCTCTTATTGTGCTATTCTTCACCAGTTTGCAGTTTTACTCCTCAAATTTGCAGTATCTGTGATGTGCTGCTTCAGTGCAGCCCTGAGAAGGAAAATACTTAAGAGTGCTAACGTGAGTTGTCTGTGTGGGCCTTGCTGATCTTACTGGTGTTGAGACAAATAGTTTATGTGTAAGATAAAATATTTACATGTAAATACCAATTTGATTTAGCAGCGTGTCTGAAGTTTGGTCTCTTATCTACTTGATGTGGCTTAGTCATATCCTCTGTTGTGTGTGTGTGCTTTTTGATTTGTTTTGTGCTACTTTGGATCTACTCAAAAGTAGATAAGATAAAAATTAATATTTATTTTTATAGCATCTATAAATAAACTGAAAAGGTTGGGGGGCATTGTTTTTTTACAGCTGTATCATTCCATGGTTATAAAACTCCTGCAAACCATGACTAACAGGAGGAAAAAATAGATACCATGAAATAGTGTGGTTTGGGCTGTTTGACAGAGATTCTTTATTTCAACAGATGCTCCTGTTTTCCTACTGGAGTTTTATTATTTATTTATTTAGTTATTGTTAATTTATCCTTTCTTCCCCTCATCTCTCCTCCTTCATTTCCTATTTTACCAAAGATTCAACAGTATAACACCCCACTGATTCTTTAGAGGAATATTTTTATTATCATCTTACTTCTTTTTACTGAAACTGCTTATCTTTGTAAAGACTTGCTGATTCTGGAATTTGAACAAAAAAAAAAAAAAAGAAAGGCAAAATTCAGTAGTGTTTTCCTCTTAGCATTTTTCATGGCCTTGTAAAAGCCTTGTCCTTCACCCTTACAAACTTAACATGTCTCACTGTTCTCCAGTGAGATATCTGAATGCATTTTTTTCCCTGCAGAAAAGCTGCTGGTGTAACAATAAATGATAATTCACCCAGGCAGTTAAAATAAAAACTTTGGTCAGAAGCCCTGCATTTCCTACCTGCTCACACAGGTTTGCTACCCCCTGAGGAGGAGGGGAATTCAACACTGTTACAAGATTTTTTTGTGAAGTGGCCACAGAGCACAGGTAAAATGTGCATCTTCTCAGGTGGAATTACAAATGGGAGGCAGATTGGTCAGCAGCAGCAGTTCAGGGCTGGCTTTTTCCCATCTGTGGAGAGCTCTTTCCAGAATTTTTCATATGGTTCTTTTACACTGTAAAAAGTAAGATAATGAATATATCACTGTTTTATCATTGCTTTCTGAATGGTTTGTGCCAGTGTGAGCTGCTACCCTTGAATATTTTGTATTTTTTTCTTTTTTGCTGTGGCAGAGGTATCGGAGTTGGAGACAAGTCTTAAGAACCTTCTGGGCTTCAGTGATGGCTCCATGACAGATACATGGTTTACTGTCCCCTCTTCCACATTTTCATGAAAACAGTAATTCTGGGTTATAACTTGCTTAAAATGGAAAAAAAAAAAATCCCACAGTGTTAATCTAAAAAGGTGGCTGTGGGGTAAGCAACAGGCTTTTTAGAGGGGTAGTAGAAAATGATCCCTGGCCTTCTCAACTCAGTATGATGTTTTTATGGCACTTGGAAAACAGAACACTCAGCTGTCTTTTCACTGTAGGATTCAAGAAAATAGTTTGGAGTGGCCATCATGCGAGGCTACCTAAAAAGTAGATCATGAGGAAGAGGCAGATTTAATTCTGCTTAAAAAGGCCTTGACAAAGACCATGACAGCTTCAGGAATCCTAATCCTTCGCTGCATCTGAAGGCAGTGTAACTTTTTGGCTAGACTTATCTCCTGAGTACTCTGAGATATTCCTGCTTTGTTCAGAGGGGAGGATGCAAAGTCAAGGTCGGTCATGTGGGAGATGACAAAAATCCCTCAAAATTTTTTTATGGCAGGACTGATAACATTTAAGTGGTTTCTGGTTGCCTCTAATACATGTGTGTGACTGTAAGTCCTGGGATTGTTTTCTTAAGTCTTTCTAAGGCTCCTTTAAATGACGATTTTACAACAATCAACCTGATTTCAAAGGCTGGTTCGTGTGCTGGGGGATACAGACACATCAAAAGCCAACTGGTGCTGGGATATGGTAGCAGGCATGCTATGGAGCATTTTCAGCCTTTCATCTCTTGTCGTGGCAGCATTTACCTTTAGGAGATGGAGAGCAGGGCTCTTTAGTAGGAAAACCTGGCGTTGCTCCTGTGAGTGAGTGGCAGAAGGAGCTGTGTGAGCGGCAGCTGGAGCTGCGCTTCCCCTGGAGACTCGGCACAGAATGTTCATGACAAGTGCTGCTACCACTGCTCTGAGGATTGAAAGCTGATCCTATTTATGAATCCATGTCTTCTCCTTGTAATGTTGCTGTCTTGCAGTATGAACAGCTTAGGAAGGTTATTTTAAATTAACCTTCCTGTGTTGAAACAATGTCTAGTCTGTTCCTATCACATCCAACATTGTAAGCATCAAGGCCAGCGAGTAGTTCGACTGCAGCTGGTGTGAAAGGGGAAGGCTGGAAGAGAAATGTAAAAATGTTGTGGAAAAAAACCCATCACACTTGCATGGATGCTGTTTTCATTGCATAATGAGATCGCTTTGTGCTCTAGAAGTGTTCAATAATAGATAGTGTGCAAGTGTGCTCCATGGAAGATAGGCTGCCTTGACAGGCAGAGTGTATTGCCAGTCAGAGCATCCCTTCTGTGTAGCCTTGCTTCTGCAAAGGGCAGCAGGAAGAAACAAGCCTCTGTGGCTTCTCTGTCTCCTTTGCTGTCCTGTAATTTCAGTAAAAGGCTGTGGCAGGCTCATCATTTCAGGGAGCATGGTGGAATGGAGCTGTGTGTTCACAGCAGCAGCAGCAATTCCCTGGGTACCAGCTCACTGACTTCAGAAAGCAGCTCTAAATAACCTTTTTAATCCTTTTCTGCCCAGGACCTCCCAATGAATCGTGGCTTCTGTTGAATCTTGTTTCTGGGACAGGTGGAGCCTGAAGAACTGAATGGAAGTGTATTTTTCAGGGTTGGTGTTCTGAGATCCACTGGGGATGCAGTTCTGAGGCTGCATGAAGGTGGGAGGCCTAACTTCATGAAATTACAGAGCTTACTCTTTCTCAAGTGAGAGAATATTGTAAGAGAAATTCCTTAATTATTCTTTTCTTCTTGTGATTCTTGGTTGAGCACCCCAAAGCACTTGAAGAAGCCTCTGCTGTCCTGGACTGGCAGAATTTGGGCCATAGAAAATGGAAATACAGTAACCATCCTGCTCTCTGATAGCTGTCACTTGTACTTGAGCTTATCAGCATCATTTCTTCCAAGCCAAAGAGAAAGTACTAAAACTGTGATGAACATCACACTGTCACAGTTACTTAGCTGTGTAGACAAAGAGTTGGTGGCTGACAAGCTGAGCTCTGCTTTTGCTCTGAAGCTTGCAGGCAACACATTTCTCTGGTCAGAAAGAATTAAGTTGTGCATTTCTTCATAGGTAACTAAAAAAAAAAGTCAAACAGCTGCATCTTCTAAATAGGCCTGAAAGGTTCCCTTGCTTTTGTGTATAAACATTTAATATTGATGTTAGGAGTTTGGACTTGAGCAATGTCATTGTCATATTCTGTGTGCAGTTGAGGATCTGGGTTTTGTGCCACTTTCATTTTGTTCTTGACTTACAAAGTGATAGGTATCTGTGATAATTGTTGCTGAGCCTTTTTTCTTCCTAGGTTTGTTACTGGAGAGCAGAAATATGTCTGCAGACTTGTGAGTGCACCTATAAATAGCAGGCTACTGTACATAAGATTGGTACTGTTGCCAACCCTGTGTTTTTATGACAAATCTTGTGATACTTTGTTTTTCCTAAAAACCACAGGTCTTGTATTTCATCAGAATCTTGGTTTTCATTTAAAAAAAAAAAGGTTTCCAGCTTGATGTTGGCACCAAATTAGAGAAAAACATGAAAATGTTTGCTGCCTCACCATGATGGCAGAAAAAACAATGCATACAAGAACCCCCAAATATAGTATTTTACTTTAAAAACAACAAACAAAAAATCCCAAACCACTAAGTAAATGAAAGACCTGTGGTTTTGAGGGACAGACTCTTAATGTCTGTGTTGTGGTCTCTTACTGTAACTGTAAAAATGACTTTTGTAATACTTTTTATAAAGTGGTGGTGTGTTTTTTTCGTTGCAGATAGGCTTCTTGCAAAATCCTTATTGAAAAAGAAAAGATGTTGCATCCTTTGGAAACATGGGTCACTTTATAAAACAAAGAGCTGCTAATAGTCCCTGAAGAGATGCTTTTTTCCCCAGGTCTAATTCTTGATCTGAGTCTGCATGATCCAAAGCAGAAGGGCTGGAGGCTGACAGTAAATCTGCTAAAATATCGAGCTGTTGTGGGGGGAAATGTTAGTCTTGATTCTTCCCTCTTTACTCAATGTATGAGTTACCCCTGCTTTTTATCAGGATAAATGTTTAAGGAAGAGTTTGCTCTGTTTTCATACTTAGACCTTGGATTTCACTTTTTGAAGATTTCCTCGTGTTGCAGCCCTCCCTTAGCCCCCAGTTTAACTCAGAGCAAACCAATGTGTGTATTTTTTTTTTAGTCTCAAATCATCACAGCCTTGAAGTGCTCAGGATGAGTCTTTGTGGGTCTGGGCAAGGGATGCCAGGTGGGACTGCAAACTGAGCTGGAGCTCTCCTCCTCTCACCAGCTCCTGTGAATTGACCATCCTGCTTTTCACAGGGAGAAAGATTCAGTGTTTAAGTCTTGCATAACATAATTGTTCAGCACTCCAGCAAAAGGGAGAGAAACGGCAAGTTGTTGTGTTTGATATTTCAGATGTAAAAATCCATTTGAAATTATTCCAGATCAGATTTAATCATCCTGAATAAGTAATAAAAGGGCAGAAAAAGTAATTGAATAAGCTTTTCACTCTGCTTTTGTTGACAATAAATGCTGTTGTAGATGAAGCAGTTATCAGGACTGAAGAGAGAAAGATGATTACTGGATAAATGGGCAAACTTCACTTTTGAGTTGTGTAACCAGAGGTAAGATTATAGAAGAGAAAACAAGGATTTGGTAGGTTCAAAGGTCTTTTTGCTACAAGAAACATTATTTTGGAAAGGTTGATGGAGTTCTTACAGAAGAGGTTAGCAGAAATAATGATTTCCTGATACTTAAGAAATTGAAATTTTGCAACATTCGTTAATTTTGAAATCAAAAGATATTTTCCATGACTTTGCTAGGTTGGTTTTATGTTGTTATACTCTTAAAAAGCTTCATGTTGGAGTTATAACAAGGTAAGGGGAGCTTGTTTATTTTCTATTACTTTTACTTCATGAATTTAACAAATCTCATGAATTATAGGTATATTTTCAAGGCAAAGATGGGGGCTTCCTCTGTTGTGCCTTATTTCCTTTTCTGATGCTGCTGTATCACACTTCTTGGTGATGATATTCCTCACTGACTAACAGTGACACTCCCAGAGAGCATTCTGCTTTTCTCTTGAGATACAAAAATAGGGGAGAACATCCCAGGAACTCAAATGTATTTCTCTTTTCATTCTGCCCTGGCAAGCAGGTTTCTAACCACCACATATTTTGCTGTACAATGTTGTTTAATAAATGAAGTGAGTGCTTAGGGGGAAGTGAGGTGCATGATGTGTGAGTCGTGTAGCAGTGGAGGAGCTGGTGGCAGAATCTGGGGTGGTTTTTTCCGTGCTGATTGCTCAGGGATGTATTATATTATTTAATCAGGAGTCATTACCGGTCTGTGCAGCATTAATTCATGCAGCCTTCCATGCATGCCCTCTGTTGGGTCCCTCAGGGCAGGATGGTTCTCTAATGGATCCCGAGATCAGCTGATAGGGCTGCAGCACTGCCTTCACCCACAGGGATGAGCTGCAAAGGGAGCAAACACTGAACTGCCCAGGGAAGAGGTCCGAGACTGATTTTCTACACTCACATTCCAGCTAAAGAAACAGCCTTGGGTTTCCTTTGTTTGTTTGAAAAACAGAAAAATAAATTATCCTGGTGTTCTAGGAGACACACCCGGAGTCAGCAGGTTTTGTAGATGATGGTTTCCTCATGATGGTCGTTCTTCCAGCACACCCATATTAGTCAGTAGTGGAAAGACCTGGTTTTACAAACTTAGGGTTTCTGTGCTGGGATATTGATGCCTTAAATGGCTCCCTAGAAACAGAGACCAGACAGGAATAAAGGAATAAAGGAGGGATTTATTTGAAAGGCCTTCAGAGGTCACACTCTGGGCTCCAGAGGCTCCTGCCTCAGTGCATCCCAAAATGGACAATGACAGCTCCCGAGTTCTTCCCACTTTGATATCAGCATCAATTGCCCAAGCAGAAGCCAGGCAAGGATGGAATTTGCCCAAGCTTGCCCCCCTCTCCCCAAGATGAAGGTTTGCAGTTGTTGGGCCCAGGAGGGTCTGGGTGTCCTTGGAGAGCGAGCTGGAGAGGCTTTGTTATGTCAGTGTGAGCATGAGAGAACAGCACTGAACGAGCTCCAGGGACCTGCAGAGTCACACTGGGCACTACAGGGTTGGAAAAATATAAAAGTTAAAACCTAAGGCATCATTTTGTGATGGCTTCAGGTGGGCTTGGGTGTGAAGCAGGTCTGCCACTGAGCACTCACCCTAAACCCATTGTGCCACGGAATGTTTGCCAGGCAGAAGTGTTGGAGTTCTGGGTCAGGACAAACAGAAGGAGCCATGAGGGTTGTTGCTAAAAGAATGTGGGGGTTCAGAGGTGGGGCTGCTTTTACTGATGTATATAAAAAGAAAGAAGTAAGTTAATAATTCCTCTTTTTAAGAAGAATGTTTTGAATACTGAGAAAATCGTTTTCCACAGCTGTAAGATGCATTTAAATCACCCAGCGGAAGCACTGATCTATATTCATGTAAATGTGTTTTGATGTCCTCTTAAAAGTTTAAATGAAACACCCACGTCCGGGAAGCTGCTTCTCTCATGTGGGAACACAATTGCAATTCTTCATTAAATGTACTGATAGGACATCTTTTTCACTTCAGAAGCACTGAACTTTGGCAGTTTATATTTATTTGAGATGAAAGAGGCAAGCTAACAACTTGACACCACTTCTAAATAAGAGGAGACCTTGGTTACAAATTCATCGTTTTTAAAAACTTAGTTAATTTTTGATGAATTGCTCATTCCTATTGCAGATGATTAGCAGCACTCTCTGTTCTGTTAGAGAGAGGTTTTCTTTTTACCACAGCACAGCAACTTCTGCCCCCCATATCCACAGGAAGATGTTGCAGAAAGTAGAACAACAAAAATGTGGATGTTTTCTCAGATAGTGTAAATTTGTGTGATTTTCTTGTCTTAGTAGCTAAAATTAGTTAGCCAGTGTTGCAGTTCTTGTAGATCAGGGAAGTTAAAAGTCTTTATTCTGGTTGAGGGCCTATGAGGGATTTTATTTTTGGTGCAGATTGGGATTTTGAGCAGCCTGTAGAATTTCAGTGCAGGGAGAAGCTGTATATTAAACCTTACATGCAAGGTCAAAGGCAAACTCTTTTTTAATGAGCCCCATTATTTAGTTCTGTGTGGGTATCAATTCTTCTATTTGAAATGGATCCAGGTCTTTTATTCACGTGTGTGTAATGTTTTAGGGGGAAAAAACCGGGATTGGGACCCTTGCAGAGTAAGCTTTTTCAGGAGTGAAGTTCAGAACAAAATCTACAGCACTCTGCTGCATTACCTTGGGAAAGTACTGCCTCTGTGGCTTTTATCTAATGCTCAGCTTAGGCTTTACATGTAAGGTCTGTTTGATTATTGCCCCTTGGAGCAGATAAGTGTAGGGAATGATCTCACTCTGTTGTTAAGATAATTTCTCTTTGGGGATTCTGACCTCCTTCATATTTCAATGACATCATCCTTTTTGCAGACTGTAAATCACTAATGTTGACTCCTGACCTTGCTAATAAAACCTGCAGAAATACAGGATAGAATAACATGATGCTTATATTAATATTGTGAGATGTGAAACTAACTTTTAGCTGCTCAAAACTACTTTTTAAAGGTAGTAAACTTGGATAATTATAAATAAACTTGAATATATAACCTTGAATAATCATTTTTTGTTCCTAACATGTCTGTTCTGTGCTAACCCATATAGTATGCACATATACATCTACCTCAGATGTAACTTCTCTTTTTTCTTTTAATTCTGTAAATTTCCTTTATTAATTAGCCTGAAACACAACAGCAAAGTGAAACACTTCTCCACAGTGACCAACTTCTAAATTGCAGAAACACTGCAAAAACCAGACACATCACTTTAGCCCCAGCAAATGGCCTTTATTCATCGAAAACACCAATTTTGTGTGAACCAACAAAGACAATTTTCTCTTTTGACACAGCAGGGTTTTAGTGGATGCAAAATTGCTTGCTTGCAAATGGTTCTTTCAGAATATGAGTGGTGCTTATCAGTTTCTCTAGTAAATACCTTCGTGTTGGCATCCAGGGTGTTTGCAGGGGGTGCAAGATAATGGGAGCTGCAAAGAGTCTGAAGAATTGAATATTCTTGCCACGGTTTGTTGGTGGATCGAAGCAGAGAAAGGCTCTTTCCTTTGTCAGACCTTCCATGTGTTGACTTTTGTGCATTTTAGCTTCTGAGCAATTCAGGTCTTCTGTGTTATCGGTATTAATTTCTAATGCCTAATAATACCTCATATAACAACATTAAAATAAGCAAATCAGAGCAGTGTTTTCACATCATTTGTGTGTCTGAGAGCAGTTTGTGTGCAATCACTTTCACTGTTTCTCCTGTTTATTCAGACAATTTCCTGTTACGTTTGTGTGGCTTTTCACAAGACGAAGAAAAAAACGTTCATAAGAAGATAGGATTGCAAAGTACACACACTGGATAGTTTGGGGACTAGTTGGAAGGATGCAGAAATTATTTTTTACCAGCTTTTATTTTATTTTATGCTGACATGCATCCCTTTTTGCTTGTTAATGTGGTCTGTGTCCTGCACTAAAGGGAAAATGGACAAAACTTGAAGCTGCTTGGCAGTAGCTGCCAGTGTGTACAGTGATGTGCAAATACAATTTCTGTGAATCTCCTATCTCTGGGATGTGTTTGCACATGAAAAGCATGATTTCACAAGCCCTGCACTTGTAATTGCTAATCACAATTTTAATAACCCTTTGAGTTGTGTCAGCTCCAGGTCCCCAGTGATACCTTAAATGTTTTAAAAACTTGACTGGAGTAGTGAAATCCAAGTGTGAAAGAGATGGGTGACATTCCTTCCTTCCTTCCTTCCTTCCTTCCTTCCTTCCTTTTTCTCATTTCCCATCCTCCTTTATTCCTTGTTTTCTTGGGAAGCTCCATAGCTGTAGAATACAATTCAGAAGACCAGCAAAATTGCATGTGCCACTGCAGCCTGTATTGATTTCTTTTCAGTACTCTCCCCAAGGTAAAATTAACCTGAAATGATTGCTCTACCATTTTTATTTTTAATGCCATTCTTTCCGTTTGTTGTTCTGTGGGACATGTTTGCTGCTTTTAACTTCTTTTAATGTTTTTAAGGAAATAATGATAACAGCCTATCTTTGTCTAAAAAGACTCAAAGGAAAGAAACAGTGATTTTTTTTTTCTCATAAGTCCAGACATTTCCATTCAGAATTACATTTCACCTCATAGATACATTTAAAATTATCTGTGTAGTTTGTTTTCTTTGTGTTCAGAATTACGTGCTGTAGACAGTGACTTCAGGGCCTCTTAGAGCTGTGATCAGAAGGCAAATGGGAGAGAAATATTCTGAAAAAGGAACCAGACTTGAGTCTGTTGTGCTCTTTATGTATTTTCCAGCTGGTTTTGCTTCTAACGTTCAGCATTCCTCATGGGACACTGATGCAAATCTGCATTCACGTTTTTTTTCCCCTCTTTGTGTGTAACACACGAGACCCTGAAGTAAAGCAGTGATTTGCAGTATTAGGAGATGTGGCTCGGTGTCCCTGTCCCCAGTGTGAACGTGCACATTTAAATATGAATGAAAGTGGGCCAGAGCCCCCTTGAAGCCTGGAGTTGATGCACAGACTGCCTGTTCTTTCCGGTTTAAGTACTGTACTTTCTTTTTTTTTCCCTCCTCTGCTGAACAACAGCTACCATATGGGCTGAGCTTCAGCCAGTCAACTGCCAAATTACAAACACTCTTTTGACTGTAAATTGAATGGAAAAGGATGTCAGTTATCGCTTTCCTCCCGTGGCCACACCACAAGAGCACCTGCAGTAAAAAACTGGCATTCATGCTCTGAAAGGCACCACATGCTGCTATTGTGAGCTGAGCAGGATCTAACCTTGGCTTTGCTCACCCCACTCCTGTCGCAGCGAGGAGATGGCAGAGATAAGAGCCTCACTTCTGCATACGAATTCACTCAGAGGCACGTCCCAGCACTTATCCACCCTGCTTTGCTTCCACTAAAGGAAGTGAAAATCTGCTTGGGAAGATGGATATCTGTGCTATCCTTCAGAGAGGAGGCTTTCACTCGGGCCCGTTTGTCATATTGATTTAGGAGTTTGTTATGGAATTATCACTGCTCTCTCTGAAAGCTCCTCCCTGTGACCAGCTCAGCTCGCTCACAGGATTACCTGAATGTCAGAACAAAACTACTCTGGCTTCTTACCTGAGCAGAGGTAGTCTGGTGATGCCTTTTCTATGTTTCCAGCCCTGCAGTGCCCAGTGTGACTCTGCAGTTCCCTGGAGCTCGTTCAGTGCTGTTCTCTCATGCTCACACTTGACATAACAAAGCCTCTCCAGCTCGCTCTCCAAGGACACCCAGACCCTCCTGGGCCCAACAACTGCAAACCTTCATCTTGGGGAGAGGGGGGAACCTGCCAGCCCTGGGCAGGAAAAGTCCATCATCTGCTGTGTCCATTAACTCTTCCCTTCCTAGACAGGTAAATGTCACTACTGAACCAGCCAAAATGGTTATTCACTCTGTGATTTAAAATTACTGGCAAGAACAGGCAGTTTAATAATTAGGGTATTTTCTTATATTTGCTGGAGCCTACAGCTGCATGACTGGCTAAAGAATTAGTGTTTCTGCTGAGTTCCCCAGTTGATCATTAGGTGCATTTTGTGTCTGTTTTACAGCTTTTGTTCAAGGAATCCTTAAAGTTCAGCACCCACAAACATAAACCCCACCCCTGAGTCACTAAAGGCAGTCATTAGGTCAAGGCTCAGTGCACTGAAAAAGGCATTACAGTGCTAAAGAATTCATGGGGTAACCAAATAACATTCACAATGTTAATTTACAGTTACTGGTTATGACTTAAAATTGTACTTTTGGAGGTTGGAGGCCTTGAGCATTTCTGCCAATGCTAAAACCCACAATGCTTGAACACAACCAAATAATTCTAACATTAAGCCAGCTTTGTGATTCTGGTAATTATTTGGCAGCATCTAACATCAAAGAGGTCATGTATTTTTATATATCATAATGTGTAGTTGCCCTTCTCCCCAGAAGTAAGTGGGTGAAAGAAGCTACTGCTGTTTGAATAATCTCAAAACCAAGATGCTGATGTTCAGAAGTTGTTTTTAGAAAATGCTCTGTATCTTTGGAGGGTTTTAAAATGCTTTTTTCTGAGATAGTAGATGACACCTTATATAATGAATACTATCAGATTGTTCATCCTTGATTCCTCTCCTAGCTCTGGGCCACCTTTTAGCATTCATGCATATGTTGACTACTTTAACATTATAATACATTTAATTAAGCTTAGAGGTAGAAAATTAAATGTCATTTATGGTGGTTTTTTGGATATCTATTGGTGCCCTTGTTTCCTACCATCTGTGCTGAAAATTAATAGTCCTTGTTTTCATTACCTGTAACATTTGTGAATGTTTAGCCTTCACTCTTTGTTTCCAGTTAGAATAATTTTGTAGATAAATCAGGCATATGTATAGTATTTCTTACTTTTTAATAAAGCCCATAAGTTTTTCATAATTTGTGTGATTCAAAAAAGGTTTGGGGAGATGCTGTGGCATAGCTGGCAACTGGAAATCTTGTAGCAGCTTCACAGTCAAGGTTGCACCTTGTCTCTTGCAATGAGGTTGTTTTTCACATCTCTCCTAGATTCTTAAAAAATAAATGTGGGATGTCTTCTAGGAAAGCAAGTCCAGGTTTGGGGGAAGTACATTAATTTTAAGCAGCGTGTCTGTTGCTAGCTTTGGAGTGTTTCCTTCCTGACAGTCTCCCCATGGATATCTCCAGAGTGTCTTGACTGACAAAATTCCAACTGGTTTTTCTTTGGTTTCCATGTCTGGCTGGGATCTCCTGGTGAACTGTTGCAAATCTGTCTTCAGGGTTCACCTCCGTGGTGGAGGAGAAGGGGATGGAAGTGGCTGCACCTGAGAGCACTGGGGAAAAGAGGAGTGGGATTGTGCAGGGGCAAACAGGGATGGGAGAGTGTGAAACAACTCAGCGTGGATAAAATGCATTTTCTCTGTGTCTGCTGTCCCCTGTCACCCACACCCAGAGAGTCAGTGAATGGCTGTGGCTGGAAGGCACCTCTGGATGTGACCTTGTCCAGCTCACCTGGAGCAGGCTGCCCGTGACAGGACCATCCTCAGTTGGGTTTTTTAATCCCTGCAGGGGTATCTGCAAAAAAAATCCAAAAAAAGTGCATTTGCATTTATGCCCTTGCTGGGCAGGCCAAAATCTTTCAGGAGGGAGATTTCTCCAGAGAGGCTTTGTAAGACCTGCAGGACCACAGAAAGTCCTGGGTGCTTGCCTTAACTGAGGGATGGAAGGGGGCAGAATTCCTAAAGAAACATGAGAACAAATGCATGGAGGGATGGCAGTGAGGAAAGCAGGTGTAAATATCAAAAACCCCCCAGGCTGTTAGGTCTGGTTGTACCTACAAAGAAGTTTCTCCTGTTAACAAGAATTCTCAGGCCTTGAAAAGTCTCTGAAACATGCAGTAGGATTCAGAAATTCCTGTATCTGGTGGAGTTGGAGGTGGGAAGTGTGATATTTGTTTCTTAAATAGGGTCTAGAAACAATATTAGGAGCAAGACAACTATTCTTATCCACTGTCTTTCGATAAGATCAGTGTGAGCTGAATTTGCTTTTGCTGAGAAGTGTTTTGGAGTTCTCAAGATTTGATTTTTATGTGTGATATGTGGCCATCACTTACCTTAAATCAAGCAGCTGCTTTTATATCCTGTTTTTCTGTCTCTTGCTAGCTCTGTGCCTGGTATGGGACATCTTGCTGCAAAAATCCTTCTGCTTTGGATGTGCCAATTACATAAACAGAGTGGGGATAGGTGTAGCTTCCTCTGGATTGAAAGTGCTGCTGGCAGCAGAGAAAGAGTTGAGCTGAAGTAACTTTCTCTCATTAGAATAAAAATCTGAAAATAAAAAATCTGAACTGCATCTAGAGGTAAGCTGTTTCTTTCAAAATCCAAAGTATGGATCCTTCCTTCTTCCCAGAATTCAAGAAAATATGATTTGTCTGTGGAAATTGACGGGTTGAGGTTTTTCTTTTAAAGCAAATATTTTTAAATGGGTGGTTTCTTTGGTATGCTGAAAGAAAACAAATACATTCAAAAGGGCTGAGGATTTAACCCCAGGGAAGTGCTAAAGAAAAGCCAGACAAATTCCTGTGCTGAGCCCTTGGAGTGGCAGGTTCAGCACTGTTTGCTCGGCGATGCTGAGAATCATCACAAAGCTCTTCAGGGTTTTTGCTCTGGGGAGAGAGCAGAGTTCGACAGAGCCAAGAGTCAGAACACCCTGACTGGGCTGCTGAAAGTCAGAACACCCTGATTTGGGCTCTGCTGAGGGTCACGACAGCCTGATTTGGGCTCTCCTGAGTCAGAACACCCTGATTTGGGTTCTGCTGAGGGTCAGGACAGCCTGATTTGGGCTCTCCTGAGTCAGAACACCCTGATTTGAGCTGCTGAGGGTCAGAACACCCTGATTCAGGCTCTGTTGAGTCAGAACACCCTAATTTGGGCTCTCCTGAGTCAGGACACCCTGATTCAGGCTCTGCTGGGTCAGAACACCCTGATTTGGGCTCTCTTGCCACAGGAGCAGGGGAAAGCCAAGCCTCTCACAAGTTACTCCTACACCAGCAGTTCCCACGAGGCTTTGCTTTTGCTTCTGCTTGCTCTCAGGGAGGCTTTTCCTGCCTTTCACTCATCAGCCCCTGAACATTTTTCCTCTCTGGCCTCTCCAAAACACCCCCAGGTACCCCAGGGAATTCTAGCAAGTGAGTGAGCAGCCTGCAGGGGCCCCTTGGCCCCTCTGGCATCGTGTGGCATTTTAACCAGATGTTACCTACATCTCCCTACTCACAATGATCAGTGTTTCTCCGTTGTTTTTATTTTTTTAAGAGTAAAATACAGAAGGGGAAGAAACACTCAAGAGTTTATTAAATGATTTGTATTTAGTCTCTGCTTCGCACTGTTTAACTCAGGAGTTGTCTTTAGCTTAATTCTTTAAATAGGCATATATAGCTTTTCTTACAAAACAGAGACCTGGCCTTGGGAAGAACAAAAGAGGTGGTTGTGGTGGCATGGGAGGCTCTAAACTTCCATGTTTCCTATTGTGATGTCATCAGTTCCTCAAGTCTCTTCCCTTTGTTTTTACAATATTTCTCCTGACTGCTGGGAAGAAAAGTTTCCAAGGGCTCGAGGGTTTTTTTTCCAGCAGCACCCAGAAGTCTGGCACCTTACCCTAACCTTGTAAGTCTGCAAAACTGGCCTGGAAATTAAATGGAAACAGACTCTCTCCTGAGAGTCCAGCTCCCTCCTACTCCTGATTGGGCCAGAAACACTGTGAGAACAGACAGATTTTCTAGCAGTATCCTGGCACTTTCTTACCCATTCCTGGCCAAAACCAGAAAGTGTTAAAAAAAAAAAAAATATATATATATATGTATATATATAGGAAGTGGGAGGAGAGGAGAGCACTGTATATTTTTAAAACACAAATCTGAGTTTTGAGAAGAGAGTTTTGGGTCAGTTATTTTGTGGGACTGCTTCATCAACCCCTCTCCTAATCCCTGTGTTTACTGCAGAGCTTTGTGGTTTCCTTCCTCTGCTCCCCTTGGTTATCTGCATTGGCACAGAGCCTGGGCTCTGCTTCCCTTCCTCCCTGCACACCTTTGTGTCCCCAGCCACTGGATCCTGCACAGGCAAGTCTTGATTCTCCACACTTCATTTTTTGTGATTTGCAGCTATGCAGGGGCACCCTTTGTAGGCTGTTGTGCTCAGCCCTCACTGCTTTGCCTTCAGCCTGGCCTGTGGTTTTTGGTTTCCTCATTTTTTTTTTTTTCTTGTATTTTTTTTTGTTTTTATGGCTGCTCTGAAGTGCTCAAAGAGCTGCTGACAACCCATGGAAAACTCAGCAAACATTCATTCCACACAGACCACTTGCTAACCTTTGCCATCCTTTCCTGTGCCACGTTCATTTTTACTGGGGTTAGTTGAGAAACCAGGACTTTGAGGCTTTGGCTGATCTGCTTGTGCTGCTTTCAGACAACATGCAGGTCTGGACCTACCTGCTCTTACTGCAGCAGCAGCCAGCTGGAGCAGCATCCCTGCTGCATCCAGCCCTGCCTTTTTAGTCCTGTGACTGCTTCCATTGGTTCCTCATCAGGAACTTACTCTTCAATCAGCCGTAGAAGCCAACTGCTTCCAGCTTTCCCTAGATCTCTTTCTCACCCCAGGTTATCTAGACAGCTAATCCTGCTCTCTAAGTTCAGCTGCTTCATTTTGATGGCTCCCA
Organism: Vireo altiloquus; assembly: GCA_013396875.1. Lineage (NCBI taxonomy): Eukaryota > Metazoa > Chordata > Aves > Passeriformes > Vireonidae > Vireo > Vireo altiloquus. The sequence continues at coordinate 259,947 of VZRF01001113.1, read as the reverse complement.
CTGGCTGCTTGTTCCTTTTATCCCTTGTTTTGAGAGGTCTGGTAGCAAAGCTGCAGATGTTTCAGTACTAAGGTGGTTGAGGATTTTGCCTGGCAGGTAAGTAATGATTTTATAGGGAGGTGAGGAGAGCATCTTCTAACAGGAGCATGGCTTGGTACTTGCCTAGCTCCTGTCAGTGCTGTGCCACCTCCAGGCAGCGTTAAACACTTTACAGTAAGCCACAGTTAAAGGCATTTTGCAGCTCAGAAAAGGTGATCTGAAAAGTTGCCCCTGCCCTATCTCAGGCTGCCTCGTGTGACAGGCTGGGAGAAGGGGCTTCTTCGCTAGTTAAGGAATTTCAGAAACTCACTGTCCCATCTTTAATTAGGAAGTTTTGCTAAGTTCTCTTCAGCTGCAATTGCCACAAGCACTGCTCAGTGTGACCTCGGGCAAAGACAGCATGTGAACAGCAGAGTTCACCTCTTTTCAAATCCTCCCAAAATCCCTGTGAGGCAATTTTCAAGAGCTTGCTCAGCATCTGTGTTGAGCAGGGTGAAGTTAGCAATCTCCTAGTGTTGGAAATCTTGCCCCTGATTTCCTGGAACCACACCAGCTGCAGGTACATGTGGATGCTTGTTTTGGCCTCACAGCTGTGAATCCCTTGGGTACCTCTCTTTAAGGTGCAGAGATGTCACTTCCACGTTAACACAAAAACAGCCTAAAGCACAAGAAGCCAGTGTAAATGTGCACTGGCAATGATTTCAGAAGTCACTTTCAAAATGAGGAGTACTTGCTTTGAAACCCATGGGTCCTTTAGATACCAAACTCAGAACCAGGTGGCTGCATCTGCATTTCTTTCCACCTCACAGTATCTTCCTCATGCACTGGAACTCTGCTCTTCAGATCTTTACCACAATGGTAGAACCTCCTTTTTTCCATCATTAATGACTGTGTTGGATTTTATTTTGAAAATGTTTTCTGTATGTGCTCCCATCTCTCAGATTTTATTCCAAAACAGTTCTAAGGATTGCAACCCCTGCAGGAGTCCCTACAAATCTTATGACTGGATCTCATGACAACATCCTCTTCAATGTTGTTGATTAATCTTTGTTCTCTTGAAGGTTAGGAAGTTTGCACAAATAAAAAAGCCCTCTCTATTACTCAATAACCAGCCCAACTTAGATCCTGACACTTCAGTGGAAAATCTGACTGTTGTGGGCCAAAAGAATCTAACCGTGTTACCAAAGGCATTATGCAAGACTAAATGAAGTTTCATTTTCTTCAGACTGTTCAACTCTCTGCATAATTCACATAGTATTTTAATCATCTTTTGAAGAGTCCTTACTTTCTGAAAGGTCAGAAGTAGCCTAAAAATAGTTACTATCATCTGATGGCTGCTTTGCTGGATATGAGACTTGATTCCCAGTGGACAAGATTTTCACGTCATAAACCCAGAGTTATCCTGGCAGTAATTAGCATCCTTGTGGCTGGGCTGATACAGAAATGCAAAGCTTCACTCTGAGCTCTTTGCTTTCAGAAGTTGCTATTTATATGGAAAGCTCTTTGGGGCAGGCACTGTCTTGTGTTATGAATGCTTCATACAACTGAATCTTGAATTGGTTGAGGCCTGAAGGCACAAATCTAATTCCAAGAATAGTATGATTGAATGGATGTGGAGACTAAGCAACTCTCTCAGTTCTAGACATGACGTCAGAACAAGATTGAGGTGGAAGTGGGAGAACTTGTACTGTGCAGGGTATCTGCTCTTTGGATGGGAACAGGACCTCATTCTCTGGGCTTATCAATGGGTCTCTGTTAGTGACTACTCCCAAGTTCTCCTCCACTCTGATCTCTCTGAGGACAGAAATTGCTCTTAAAATCTTGAAACAGTCTATTTCCTTTTTTTAAAATGCCAGTGAGAAAAACCTTTTCCTTGCTTTGGCTCTGCAGTGAATGCTGTGGTTGCTGCTGGTTGTTGGTAGTGAGGATCCATGCAATAACAACTGCCAAGCTTTAAGGTCACTGTAAGCTTAGCATTAAGACATGAGAAGACACTAAGTGAGCCAGATCTGTTCACAGGAAATGAAGAACTTTTTTCTATACTTGTTTTAACTAAGAGAATAATATCCAATCTTATATAACTCTTTGTTCCTTGATGAAGACATGTAGGAGAAATGAAGATAGACCTGGCAGGCAACCTTATAAACATTAATCTTAAGAGTTGAATACCCAGATGTGAACTGGATCCAGAAAAGTGATAAGTATCTTCCTGCTTTAAAACTGAAGTGTGCTTATTTCTGTTGGCCAAGATCTTACTGTTCCCCCCTTACTAGGCAGAGTAGAGCATTAGTAATGAGGTAGCCAAAAACTTGAGAGGTCTCTTGGGCTCCCACTACCATCCTCCTCAGTCTTCTGCACACATGCACCTCAAGATCTTATTCTTTGAAGGTCTTTGCTAATGTCCTCACAGGACAGTTGTAATCATGTTTCTGATATTTATTACTTAACCTCATTCTTCTAAAGCTGCTATTTCCTTCCCTTCGTTTCCCTCTGCACTCAGCTTCAAGTAGGGTAGGAGGGAATCAGGAAACCTTCCTAATATGTTTTTAATCCTGGCCAGATGGGAAAATTACTGCCCTGGCTCCAGCAGCTGACCTGTTTGGTTCAGAAACCTGGTCTGGCAGTGGGAAAGGCACCTTTCAGCAGGGCAAGCAGCTGTGCCAGCAGGCAGTGTGAGAAGAAAGGCAGGGACCAAGGCTGCTCACAGCTCTCTGCTCCACCAGCACAGCTCTCCTGGGACACACCACAGGTCTGCCTGGACCAGCATCTTGTTTCTGATGGAGGACAACAGCTTTTAAGTATTATATATACATATATATACATATACATACATATATATATATATAAATGTACACACACACACATATATCTTTATATATCTATTTATATATATGTATATATCTCAAAGAGTTCCTGGAGTCAGACAGAATTTTCCCATCTGTCCATGAATTCGATACATATATATATATGTATGTCAAAAAAAAAAAAAAAAAAGTCCATTTCCTAACTCTTGTGTCTCCTCTGTATCTTCTGAGCAGAAGGAGGAAGGTGAGATGATCTTGTCTTCCAGTCCAACCAAATACTGAATGAGGGCATACAAGCAGAGGGAGGCTTTTAGCCATAGATGAGTTGTTTGTGCAGTTTGGGTTGTTGCTGTGGGGAGCTGCCAGCACTGGTGGTGACACAGCTCTAACAGAGACATCAGCAGCCAGCAGGAGCAGCTATAGGGAGGTGATTTGACCATGTAGGGACAGATACTTGCTACTGAGCATGTGTCCCTGGTACAATGTGTACATCCTTGAAATAGAAATAAATAAGCTCGTGTCTGGATTTGGGAAAATAACATGTGTGGGTGTGTATGGCAGGAAGTTTGGCCTGGCTCCATCTCCTGCTCACCTACACATGCAGCTTCTTGTACCTGTTCAGTGTCCCTTATCGCTGTCACAGGCATTACTAGAGCCACAGTGTGGACATTTTCTGTACTCTGACTCTGTAAAATGGGTCATGTTTCAAAATGCATTAGTACCTGTGGGTTAATGAGCCTCCTCACTCCTTTCCAGCCATGTTCTGCTTTGAAACTCATGCTTTTTAGCACTTTTGAAAAATATCTGCCTACACCTTTCTCTTGGCTCCCCTCATTTTTCAGGCGGATCACAATACTTTAACAGCTGAAATAGCAGTACATTGGGCATAAAATTGGGTTTAATGCTGTGCTTGCTTCCATGTTTGGTTGTGACCTCTTCTAGTCTGGATGAGACTGCAGTGAGAATGGAGTTTAATAACAAAGTGAAATTACAGAAAGGTAGAGAAGATGCCACTGTAGGTCATTTTTGTGCTACTCTTTCATCTGGGCAGGACTGGATATAACTGTGATTCCTATTCCTGACAGCCTGTTTGATATTTCTGTCTCCTGCAGCAGTTAGACTCTGGTCTGTAGTCACACATTTGTGCAATAGCTGCTGCTCAGTTTAAAAGGAAAGAATAGATAGGAGTCCTTGATATGCCTCTAAGCAATAGCTTCCTCTTGCAGGCAAACCTCCCTGGCACAGGTCACTAGTCCACACTCGGTGCTGGGTCTCGTACCTGAGCATCTTTTAAAATTCACACAGCTTTTCATATGCCCTGAGCCAGCCAGTTTTCAACTACATTCATGCCTGCACCTTCTCTTTGCTGTGCAGTGGTTAACCCTTGTGACAGGGTCTCACAGTGCTGCCTGTGCCAGTGCTGCTGGGCACTGCCAGGGACACATCTGCCAACACACTTCCCAGGGCAGGACGTCAGCCACACGCTCAGCTGTTTACTTTTTTCTTGTTTTAATTGCCATTAGTGAGGCACGAAAATGTCTTTTTTTTCTTGATTTGTCATGGTTTAAAGTACAGGGAATTTTTTTTTTCTTCTCTGCTCTGCTGCCATGTATGAATGGTGCTTGGGTATGTCCCATTTCTCCTGGAACCATCCAAGTGAAGGGAGCTATCAGCACCTCTCTGGGCACTGGCACCAGCTGGTAGTGTATGGGCATATTTATCTTCACCCCCTGCCCATCCTGTGGTTTTTGCTTGTTTCCTTATGAAAAAGAGACCACAGACCGTGAGGTTCTGCTGTTGTTGTTGTTTGGCAGTATAAAGAATTAGAAGGGTCTGCAGAAGAGGTTGTCAGATGAGTTAAGCTAATGATCCCCTAGTAATGATCCCTAGCAATCTTGACTTGATTTGGCAGTGGAAGCAATTTAAGGAGTGAACTGCTTATTAAAATGACCTTTGCTGCATGTGTCTGTACTCAGTAATTGATACAGATTAGCCAGGAGTTAGTGTAGCATTTTATAATGGATTAATCCTGGAAAGCTGAATTATTTTTTTTCTTGGGGGCAGCTTGGAACGAATCTGTGGTTTCTGCAGGCTTCTGTGCTCTCTGTCCTCTGCAACATCCCCTTAGTGTCACTCCTTAAGGGCTCAGAGCATACAGAATCTCCTCTGAGGGACACATGCACCATGCAATTGTATTGGTACCTTTTAGCAGGAAATGCCCTCAAAACAGAGGCATGAACCCAACCTAAGTGTTTTAAGGGCAAAACAGCTGTGTTGTTTAGAATAAACGGGCATCTTGGTTTCATTTAATTCTGCGTGGCAGGTGTAAGTACACCAGGACAGGCACACACACACACAGGTTGTGCAAGGGGCAGCAGCAGCAGCAGCAGCTCGCTGTGCTCACCCTGCGCTGGTGATGTGCTCAGGAGTGCTTGCCTGCACCAGCAGAGGGCACGCAGGCTTCATTAGACGTGCTAATTAATGAATCTCGGAGGTGGGTAGGGATCTACCTGCGCCCGTGTCATTCCCAAAGTGTGCTCGTTCAGCTGTGCAGGAGCTGCCCCTTCCAACAGAGTCGAGTTATCTGAAATATCTGAAACAGGCAGGAAGTGAGGGGGCACGGAGCATATGTTTGGAATTACATAATCCGCAGTCAAACTGTGATCATGTTTCATGTTCGTGCTTAGTCAGACTGTGGCAGTGATTAGGGTTGACTAAACAGTTACTGTAGCTCCCATTTTTTTCCATTGTGTGGCATCTGCTAGCTCTGTTCGTTGTTAAAGTCTCAATCCAGGCAAGTGACACGGAGCGTGGATCAGCCCATAATGAACTAGAGAAAACCAGGGAGAGAGAGTCAGCAGTTTTTATAGTATATTAGCACAGGATTATTGGCAAATGTGAACTTAAAAGGAAGGCTATCTGCATTTTTGAAACTGAATCAAAGCTAAACTGTACAGTAGACTCCTCTGTTCCATCCTGCCTATGCACTTGCAGTACATTCATAATCTTCATAAAGGAGAAAATGAATTGGTGAAATAGGCTGTTTTATGATAATATCCCATATGTTATCAGATTCATGCAGGCAGAATCACACTAATGAAGAGAAATTGCAGTTTATGTAGGGCTTGCAGGCCTCGCTGAGGCAGATTAACAGTGGCGAGGGTAAGAGGCAGCACAGTGCCTTGGCAGGCTGCCCGAGAGCTAATCAATGCAGATGGAGTCAAAGGGACTGCGAGTCTGATTCCCAACAGTTCCATCTCGGAGCAGGAATGACTGTATCCATCAGTGCTCCTTGATAAGACAGCCTCTGAGCTTGTGGTAAGAATGAACCCATTTGGGGAGGCAGAGGCTGAGCAATACTAAAAGCGATGACTCCACATGCGGTGCAGGGGAGAGGTGGGTGTTTAATTTTAGCTGCTGACCTGATTTCATGCTGAATGACAAGTATCTATAGGAATCCTCAAGGGCCAATCAGTTGCTATGCTAGTGAAGCTTTTGGAGAAATGCATTTAATTTTATTCAAGTGATGCCTTTAAGGAAGCAATTATGATTTTAGCTCTCAGAAGTTCTGACTCCTTCAGGTTGATTTCACTCGTGCTAAGCTGAACTTCTTTCATGTTTCATGTTGCTGAAACTGAAGTCTAACTCAGTTGTTCATTTAACATGGCACACGCTTACGTTTGGAATTACCCCAATTTTCCTCTGCTGTTCAATCTTTTTCACCAATGTGAGATCAAACTAGGTGCAGAATCAAAACAATCGATGTCCTTTTGCCATTTGTGTGCACATCCTGAAGTGAGGCTTAGACAATAAAGAAACAGCAGGGCCTTAACATCAAGGAACTCCTTTGCAGTGTTCTTCGTGCCTTTGTGCTTGAGCAAAGTGTACTTGTGGTGACCCAGGAGAAGGCTTTCATTTCTCAAGAGTAAGTCTGGCAAAGATCTCAGCCCGCATATCATCAGGTCCCTTGTCATGGAAAACACTCATGAAAAAAAATGAGAGTTGGGCCCACACATGGGGCAGATGCTTCACTTTTCACTGGTGATAGAATCCTGGCCACTAGGAACATTAGTCACTTGGAGTCCTTCCCTTGGGGCAGCATGTTTCTGATCAAAAATGAAGGCTGCATTCAGCCACGAGCTTAGACTCCAATTGTTCAGTATTATTGAATGTTTAAATATTAAGCAGTAGGGCTTTTAATACTGTTAATAGTGTGGGAGGAGCTCAGTTGTTATGTTCATACTCTGTCCTGCTGCTGTTGCTGGCTTCTGTAGGCAGGGTATGGATCCAGGTTTGGTTCATGCCCATCTTTCCGTAGTCATATTGATTGATTGGAAAGTTCCTGTTTGAAGATCATTTTGCATTATTCCCTCCCCAGTTTTGACTTCAGTGATAAATGGCTGGACCCAAATGCCAGGCTTTGTGGATGGGATTTGTTTGTTTTCTGTGGCTAGTTGCTGACTGGAACCTCATCTGCATGTTTGTATTGGCTTTTTATTTTCACTTGTCTCTGAATCTGTCCAGTGATTAGTTTGTTGACAGATGGCTTTTCCCTTGAATAAGATACAGTGACTAGATGTTCTGAATGTCCCAGAAGGGCTCTGACATTTGTCCTCAGGACAATGAAAAACACCCTGGCATTTTCTGCCTTCTCTGAATTTGCCTTTCATTTGTGTATTGTATAGATTCCTCTAAGGATATGGAAAGAAAAATGTTAAAATGTAGTTATGACAGGCAAAGTGACAGGTCAAAAAAAGACCTTTTCCTCAGTGTAAGGAAAAGGATTTCCCTGCAGTTTCTGTGTACTGCAATTCACACTTCCTTGCTTCAGTAAATAAATGTGGGGTTTACCACTTTTTGAGGTAACACAGCAAAAAGAAGGATAGATTTGGTTCCACTTGCTTTGTTCTGACTGAGTTCTCATCCCTTGCACCCATGCAAATGGTTTGAGGCTCTGAGGTTGCACAAGGAATGCAGGCCATGCAGTGGGAAGACATCAGAGTTTTCACATGGGTGTATTGGGAGCTGTGGGACATTCCCTTGGTGATGTGCAGGGAAAAAAGATCTTAATCCAACTCTGTCTCCAATTTGAATCTTCAGGGTTGGCATCCAAGGGGCAGGAGGAGTCCTCTCCCTGTTGTCTCTAAGTTTCCCAGTCTTGAAATGGAACTGCTGAAAATGCAGCCACTGAAACACCCTGAAACCAGGCACCCTGTGCTGCTGGGACTTCTCCCTTTCCCAAGAGGAGAAGGATCTCAAAATGATAATACTTTACATAATCTCTCGATCACAGCTTTCGTGAAACAAAAGCCTTCTAAGAGCATCAGCAGTTAGAGATGAAAAAGCCTCATCTGAGCCATGCACTTGCTGAACCCCTGTGCTGCTGCAGCTGGGTGCTGGGGACAAATTCTCCCTTCTCCCCACGACAGGGATGTGCAGAAATCCACAAATCCACCCTCTGCTTTTTCTTTTTCCCTGCACCAAATTCTTCAGTTTTGTAGCATGTGAGTCAACTTGTAAAAATGACTCACGAGCTCATTCCAGCCTTCTGAATTGGGAGCCCAATTAAAATACTACTTGCAATGCACATATTGAAGAGAACGAAAAGTGTCTGTTCTGAGTGTCAGGCATTAGCACAGCATATCTGAAGGCCTGTCTTGAGCTAGTCTGATACTTGCCAGCAGGAAACCTGGCGTATAATTAAGATTCAACTAACAGAAAAAAATATTTTGAAAGTCAGCTCAGGTTAAATTAAACTATTAATGGTATTAATGATAAATTAGTATAAAAGTTTATTGATTTCAAGATGTTGATTTATTTATGTACATACAATGCCATTCTTGGATAGAATGGTTTATTTATAAGACACTGAAAAGATGTTTATTCCACAGGGCTGCAACAGCTGGCAATGAGCTTCTCCTATTGCTGGTTTGACTTTTGAGTAGGCATAGTCTGGTTTTTAACTCAGTGTCGTGTGGGCAGGTGCCCTTAGAGCTGCAGGGGCAATTCTTCTCTGTCTCAGTCTTTGGCCTTCAGGGAGCCTTTACCTCAGGACCAGCCAATCTTTCTGACATTGCCACCCACGTACCAAAATCCTCTCTGGAAGCCAATCCCATGCAAGAAATGAGAGCAGCAGGACCAAGACCGAGGGTGCAGCAGGTCAAGGTGTGACTCAGTGGTGTCAGGCCTGGCTTTCCTGGCATGTTTTCTTTTTGGGGAGGTGAGGGCTCAGCCAGGCTGCAGGTCCTGTTGACATAGTGCCAGCATCAACTTTATATTCTGAATGATGTCCAGAATTAGGCATCATCCACGGCAGCACCACTGCAGCAATCGCACAGAGGTCTCCACCGAGAGTGTGGAGGTGAAGAATGTATTGGTGAAAAACACGTCACCCCAGCTCAGCCAGAGTGACGTGTGTGGTGTTCACACGGGGGCCTTTAGCTAACACTTCCTTGTGCCATGTAAATCACAGCACTTTTACCTCCAGGGTGTTTCTGTGGCAGTGCTGTGAACCTCAGGTGAGAAGGTGAGAACTGCAGCAAAAGCCAAGGAACCACCTGAGGAAAAGATGTTTCAGAGTGTCACCTTTCCTTTGTGTTAACTCCTCAATCCAGCCATAGTCCTCCTTTTGCCAGGTTTCTGTGTGATTGGGGCAGAAGGGTGGTTGTATCCAGGAGCAGAATTTGCGCCAGTTTTCCTCCCTGGTCCCAGTGCAATAATTTATGCCCCATTTCCAAGGCAGTGGGTGTGAAGTGGGAAGGTCTCTAAGCCTGGTGGGACCATGTCACCAGCTTATGGATGAGCCAAACCCCACCCCATATTACATTACTGACAAAAACAACAACCTTAAATGGGAAATGTTTAACTAAACAGCTATGCTGGTTTAAGTTGTTATTGAAAAGAAGACAATGACTAGTCACACGTTGTGGGAAGTACATCCACAGGAATACATTTTTCTTCAAGTCTAGTAATTGTAAAGATGAAGAAGGATCTTTGCTTTAGCAAAGTTCATGCAGATCAAATGTGGACATATTGTTGCCACTTGTCAGTATGTAAATAACATATATGAATAATTGCCAGTAGGTGGTAGTGTGTGTGTTTTTTAGATAAGTTTGTGACTTGGTGCTGCAAGTGTTTTGTGTTTGAGGTGATTTAGAAAGATGCTGTCATCTTTAATGTATGATCTCAAACCATCATTGCTTTGAATTTAGTCCCTGGTTTCCCTCATTTGATAGTTTTCTTTCACAAACATCAGCCCATCTCAGAGAGACATATTTTGATCTTCCTTTTCACGCTTATGGACAAACCTAACTGGAAACATTTTGAAAAGTGCCAATTAGTTTGAGCCCACAGAATTCAAATGCATGTCTTCATTGGAACGATTGGATTGCTCTCTAGTGTTTCATTTTAGGAGAAAGGTTATTGATAAATAAATGCATTATTTTAATGATTTATAAACTTAGAATTGCTCTGTCATAGAAGGTGTCTTGAGAATTCCTGAAAGAGCTCACTGGAAAAGGAGCAATTCAGTTCCTGGACGTCAGATTCTCCTCAGTGCCTCATCGTGCTTTGTGAGGAAAGGGAAGAAGTGACCACTAGGAAAGAAGTGACCACTTGGAAAAGACAAGGGCTTTTGTTGGAACCCATCATTTCCTTGGCACCTGTGTTATTCCTAGTAATCAATACAAAATCAGTGCTGTTCCTCCAGTCCATCCCACAGGAAGAGATGCCCACACTCCCTCCTGGGAGGGTGATTGCTGCTTCTCCTGTGAGCGTGTGCCTGGCTTGGCACTCATGCTTCCCCCAGTGAAGACCAGGCCACTCCTGCAGCCTTCCTGGTCTCTCTCCCTGCCTTTGCAGAGCTCTGGGAAGCGACTGCATTCTTGCTTGGTGGAAGAAGGGGATGTCAGTGGTAAAGATTCTTTCTGTGGTGCTGCCTGCCAGGAAGCGAGGCAGAGGTCGGGCAAGGCGCTATAAATATTTCTGCAGTAACGCAAAGGCAGGGAGTGTTTTGGTTGATTTGTTTTTCCTGGGGTGTGTGAGAGTGCTCTCCTCTGTGCAGGTGTCTGATTCATGTGGGGCTTCCTTTTTCTTTCTTTTCCTACTTGTTTCCTGCCTCTGCAATTGTTGCTTGCACTTGCAGCACTTTTACTCAGCCCGGCAGTCCCACGGAATGCAATTAGGTTATTTGTGCAAATGCTTTTCATCATGAATACGGTCTGCAGAGTCAGACCTTTTGCTTCTTCCTTCTGCTTCTAACCTGTCCCTCCCAAGTTTCCTTTCTCATTGTTTTTCCTTTCACTTATGTCTGCCTGCTGTTAGAGCAAGCTAGCAGAGAAGGAAGTGGGGGAGGGCTGTTTCTGCAGGGGTTTCAGTGCAAATAGCTGCATGGCTTATAATTTCTTGAGCAGATTAGGCTGTTCTTGGCATGCCCTCAGGCTGAGAGAGAACTGCTTATTGCCAGGTGAGGTTCATGTGTTTGTGCCACCAGTGTCCACGAGCAGCACCAGCAGGAGCTGCAGTGAATGTAAGGAATGGATTTGTAATTGGCCCTTCCCAGGGGCAGAATTGGTGATCCCAGAGGAGCTGTGCAGGCGAGGTTTGTGTCTGAGTCAGATCCCCACTGTGGAGGGAGCTGTGGTCCCCCTGCACGTGGAGGAAGGCTTGGGCATACTGGTGGCCAAACCTCCAAATCAGAAAGTTTCCATCTCTGAATGAGTCCTGGTTCCACTTCATTGCAGCTTGTTTTGTATTTGCTTCTTTACATAATTTTTTTTGTCTCAAAGTAATACTTATCATCTCCATTAACGAAAGAAAATGCAGAGTGATGGAAATAGGTGGAAAAAAATATGGAAATAGGTGTGGGAGGTGATCACAAAAGCTGCTTCCAATCGCAGGCAGCCGTGTCTAGCCACGCTAGGACAGAGGTAAAAAGTAATTAACCCACCCTGTTTGCCTTTCTGTGTTATCTTGTTAACTTGTTAACAAGTTGTTAACTTGTTCCCTTGAGATCTAAGTTGACTGTGTAAAAGGTGGGATAAAATCTGATTTTGTGAAGAAATAACTTTTATTGACTGGAAGTGAGGGATATCAAGTAAGCCATCCAAATCTGGAGCCCATCTGGAAAATGCTGAGCTTAATATTTCTGTTCTGCTTTCTGTGGTTTAAATGGCAACTGCTAGAGGTAAATTCCAGTGAGAGACATGCATAGTACCCACCTGTGTGTCCTCCCTAATTTATAAATATACCTGTGAGTATACTGATAACAGAAAACAGATTAGTGAGAGTTGGTTTTGTGCTTGGAGATTGAGTTTCATGAGAAAAGCAGATTGAAGGGAGGAAATCTCGGGGTCGGAAGCTGTTTGTATCCTGTGGAAGGCAAGAAACCACAAACTCGGTCGTAGAGAAGCGTTGCAGAAACGAGAAGAGAGACGTTAATTTAGCAATTGAAATCAGACTTGCCAGAGACTTTTAAATTGTGTTTTATTTTTATAGAAACAAATGGTCCATCCTGGAGCAACAGGGTCTCTGCTGGATGTTTTATCTTCTTACTGGGTGCACTAGTGGCAGCACTGTGTGTGGTGACAGGTCCCAAAACTCCTTGGAGTTTTCTATTTGGAATTAAGAAGAGGAGTGGGAGGCAGCTTTGCCTAAGTGCACACAGTATATAATCTGTGAATGAATACAAAATGAGAGCTAGATGGGACATTGTTCCTGGGGTAAGACCAACACATCTGTGCTTCAGTGCTCTAAAGAGATACTCCTTCTCAAACTACATGGAGCGTGGGCTTGTGCTTAGTGATGTGCCATATCCCAAACACACAGATTCCCTTGACTGTGGCTGAACTGCCTTTGTCCTGGTCTAGACAGTCCCAGACTGGGGCATAGTGCTAAGGATTTTCATCTGACTCTCCAAGTGCTTTTCCTCTGGATTCAATTTTCCCTCTTGAGTTAACATGGTCTGAAAAAAAAAACCAAAACCAAAGACTGTAAGAATTGTTATTTCCATCTTCCTTTCAATGTTTTCTTTCTGCTGGGAAGCAGGAAAGGCATGAGGATGACACCCTTCAGTTCACACTCTCACTCCAGCTGCCAGGGCTGTAGAAGCTGTGGGGCTTTGACAAGGCAGATTTGGTGGGGCTGAGCTGGGACTTCTTGCTCCATTACAACTTCCCACTGCAGCTCTGGGGAAAATCCTGACTGGGAGCCTCTAACACTGATGGGGATGTGTAAGTCAGAAGGATGTGGACAAATCTCCAGCTCACTGGCTGGAAGAAGGAAAAATATTTCTAGAAATCCCATCAACTTTCACCCAGGACCTTTGCTCCCTGGTGTAGACAGTGCAAGTTAAAAGTACAATTGAGGGTTTGGGTTCTTTTTCTAAAGTAGAGTTTTGACTGGGAGTTACTAAAAGGCAGTAAAAATGGAAGCATATTATGCTTTTTTTCAGAGTCCCTTCTCGATGATTGTCATTTGAGGGATGAGGATGTCGAATTTGCCACGTTGCACAAAGTTATGGCAGCTGTTCCATACTGCTAGATTGGAAATTAAAATGGAGATCTATTCAGATTGTCTGACACTTCCAGCAAGCTTGAAAGCAATGCTTTAAAACATAACAGAACTCTAACTTGGGTCCTGAGGGGTAGTCAGTAACGTTAAAAGCAAACGTCTTTTTCAAATGGCCTTTAACTACTTTGTGTCTTTTCTTTTTTTGTTGTTCAATTCTGCTTTTCATGGCAACCATTTGATGAAGTGAACAGAATTTCTGAGAATGTCAAAGAGCAAATCCTAAGTGAGAACATTTCAGCAGGTCTAGTCTGTTATGATAATAAATATTTTCAGGAATGTTTAAACTATGCTAACCTTTAAAAAAGAGTGGCTCACATTTCTATTTTCTTTCTTCATAAATGTCTGGTGCCTGAAACTTGTTAACAGTTTCTTCATCTAGAGATAAGACTGGGTTTATCTGTACCTGTAGAAGGTAATGCAATCTCGTACCTTAGGAATTTCTAGAACCTTTGCTTGTCAACACACAATCAAATCTAACTTTTGATCTTGTTGCTGCTGCTTTGGGAACATCAATTTTATACAGACTGGAAAAAAATAGGAAATTGTTCTTTGAATCACACGTAATTCCAGACCTGTGCTTCAGAACTCAAAATGATCCAGTTTGATTTGTTGTCACCACAAAATGTTGGTTAAAAGCATTAATGTTTTTATCCGGTAATTCTTAATCCACACGAAGAATGCACTGTTGACATCTCTGTGTTTTTTCTGTTGTCCTGAATATGCCAGGTCACCTCACTCATACTGAGCATTAATCACTAAATGTAGCATTGTGATGTGTTCAGGAAATATTTGAGGAGGCTTCATAAAGGCAAGCCATTAAAAAAAAGAAAACAAACAAGACCAAGTAAATGATGTTGTTCCTCGTGGGTGAAATTCACCTGCCTGAAGCTGAAATAAATAAGTGACAGACTCTTCTGCTAACGCACCTCCAGCTCCACTGCTCTCCGTGTTCTGTTTTGCTTCCCACACATCCTGTGACGATGAAGGTGTTCTGTTCTAAAATACCATTTGCATTTCCAGGGGAGCACTGGAAAGTATGAAGGGCACAACAGGCCCTGGAAAGGGCAACGTGCTGTTGATTAATCTGTCCTCTGGGTGAACCCTGGTAAAGAGCTGTGTTTCCAAAATTCTGAAATAATCTGTATACAAATAATGGCAGGAGGAGTTCTCTCTGGGACTGTATGACTACACAAATAAGCAGTTCTTCAGTGCAGCATGTGGTTTTCTAATTTCCAGTAAAATGGAATGAGTCACACATGACAACAGCATTGCCACTAACCAGTGTGGCATGGCATCTGAAAAAGATAGCACTGGAAGGGTGTGAACTGCAGAGCAGATGATGGGGCTTGAAACATCTTGTTTGCTTTGACAGAGCTACCAAAATCTTGATGCTTTTCCCACAATCTGCTCCAAGGATATAGGTTTTGCTGTGCTGTATCAGATTATTACCCTGGGAATTTGTGTGTCCTGCCTTTGCCAATGGACAGCTCTCGATGCTTCAGATAAAGATAAATGCCCAGACTCCCCACAGGGGAATTCCAAAGTTAGATGGTGTGTCTTCAAATAGGGCTTACATTACTGCAGGTTACCAGGGGAGGGTTTTTCTCTCTGGTACCAAATCATAAAGGATACATCTACTCAGGCAAAAAAAGGCCCAGGACAGCTCCCAGTCCAGGCTCACATACCTTACATATTATTTATATGTAGGTACATGTGTTGGTATGGGCCTTAGGCTGAGTTCACTGTAGCCATAGTCATGTCTTAGCACAGGCTCAGGATTTCCTTCCTCGTGTCTGGAGAGTTTCTGCCTGGCAGCTTTTGCACAGGAGCAAAGCATTCTGTGGCTGCTGCTGCCTCTGGACCCCGAGTCTGAGAGGAGGTCGTGCAGAGTCTCAAATGATGAAGGCTCAAATTAAAGGGGTTAAAAGCAAAGCCCTTCCCTTTATTCCTGCACCTCTAGAATTAGAGATCAAATTTTCTGGTGTTAATAAATTAGAAACTCAGAAAATCTTCTGTTCAAAAGTGACCTAGCACTTGGTCCCTGTTACAGGGCATTAAGGTTGTCAACTTTTTAGTCATGAGTAACTTCTAGATCTCTTATATGAAAGTGGTATCAGAGCCTTTTTCCTTTGAATGCTTCTCTGAAGGAATACTTGTTAAAAGGTGGGGTGGGAGGAGGGGCAAGTAATTATTTTTCTTCTCCTGACACATCCCCAAACACAGCCATATTTAGGCAGAGTTAATGGTGATGTTCTAGGTGCCCAACATTATATTTTCATAGGTTTATGTTGCTTCCTCCCTGTCAGTATTGTCCCCACTAAGGGCTCAGGGAGTACAGTAGTTTAAGCTGCAGTTTAATTCCCTGTAGATGGAGATTTGCTGTGACAGAAATGCCTGCTGTCCTGGCAGTCTCTCACATCTGCTGGAGGCAAAAGAGTATGTCAAACAATAACTCGGCCAGCAGATGTGGTTCTGTAGGGACAGTAGTGTCTGTGGTACGAAAATTCCCTCCCAAAATACAGATCTGTGGGGACAGTGAGCGTCTGTGTCAGCGACAACTTTATAGCATCTGCTGGGACAGTAATGCCTGTGATACGTAAATGCATCTCTGCATCTGCTGGGTCAGTCAGAGAGGGATGTATTGTGTATATATCCAGTTTTACATGTGAAAATCTCCTTCTCTTTAGTTTGGGGGATTTGTTTGATTCCCCTTCCCACAGAGTTAATAAGAACCATTTTATGTAAGAAGAGCTAAAGGTATTTGTGAGTCTTTTGCACGTAGGACAGACGTTGCCACATTTCAGCTGCCAAGAAATACTGCTACATTTTCTCCCACCATGGTATTAATCATTAATGGCTTTGTTCTCAATGAACAGCCTGAGTATCTTCAATGATGCTCTTGTGAGTGCTAATGCTTTGTGGTTGCAGTGAGAGCATCACATGAGAAATGTTTTTGTTCGGAGAGGAGGAGATGCACCACAACCACAGCATTCTGACCCAGACCAGATTTCAAATATTCCTGGGTACAGGTGTGCACAGATAAAGATTTTTAATTTGGCCTCGTCTCTAGGTTAAGCACTGGAGCCACGTTAGGAAGGGTTGCACTGGGGACAGTCCATATTCCAGCAGCAGCAACTCCATTCAGTTGTCAGGGTATTTTGCTACAACAAAGGCTGGTGTTGACATTTTTTCTTGGATAGAGACAGATGCAAGAGCTTCTGCCTCAAGGTTATCCATTATACCGTATATTAACTAGATGTTTTAACACGGGGCTTCCTGCAGAGACAGCAACGAATGATGATTAATACTTATCAATTAAAATCTAATCTTTTCCCATGTGTATTTATGTGCTGAACTACAACCAACAAGGCAATTCTGCAACAGGAATTAGATATTCCTTTGTTGGAGAGCACTGGAATTATGGTCAGGGATGTATTATTCACTCATTTATTAGGAGTACTGTGTTTGTGTCTGGTTTTTGCCTAGGCATTGTATATAAACATAGTCTCAGTGAAAAGGAGTTTATAAACAATTACCATTAAAGGGACAATTATTTTCTCTTTCTTCATGTAGCAGCTCTGAGTAGGAGGTGAGGAATGGAGCAGAGAGGAAGCAAAGGTTGTACATGTTTTATGACCATAATTATAATTAACTCTTTGAGAGATTAAAATTATATTAAATTTTAATTATAATTTACTATTTCAGAGATTAAAACTGATTAAAAAGGACTCAAGGTTATGAGCTACCTCAGAGATCTATGAGTTATCTAGCTCAGTCTAAACATACAGATATAAATCTTCTTCTTTTTTTTTGGTTGGTTTTTTTTTTTCCCCTTTTTCAATCCAGCCCCAGTTGAACAGACAGTGCCCACAAGTGCAGCGGGTGCCTCCTCCCAGCCTGGAGACGCCAGTGCTGCATCGCAGCCGCAGAGCTGGCCCACGGGCCATGGGAACAAAGGGAGAGGGAGAGGGAGAGGGAGAGGGGGAGGGAGAGGGAGAGGGAGAGGGAGAGGGAGAGGGAGCAGACGGGAAGGATGAACCCCAAACGCGTCGTGCAAGAGCAGAGAGAGGCAGAAGGGATTTTCATTTTGCACTCTGCTTGGCACAGCTGTTAAACGCCACTTAATTCAGAGAGGCTGTGCGATAACCCTGGTTCACGAGCGGGAGCCAGGGCGGAACAATAACTGAAGGAGGCCGCTCACAGCCCTGGTGGAGAGTTCTAAAGTGGGCAGGTGATGTGGCTGGTTAGTTCTGATTTATTACAAAGGCATCTTTATGCTTTTTGAATTGCCTTCCATCGCTCATGTTAAACAGAACTGCGTTCTCGTGAGGCAGTCCATCCCCTCCACGCATGCACACGCTCGTCGCTCATGTCACACTGGCAGCAAAGGCATATGAAGGAAGTGCAGTTATGTGATGCCTATTACAAAAATCTTTTTTGTTTTATTATACTGGAAACGAGCACTTTAGTAAAGCTGCTAGGAACTGGTTCAGGCTTACGGTACTGCATCAACATTTTCAGAGACTGATGGTGACGGTTAGAGGCGCGAGACTTTTTCTGGTTTGCAGCAAAATTGCTTTTCACAAGTTGTCCCACAAGATCTTTGTTTTTAATAAAAATATTTTGCAAATGAATTCTGTAACAGGGAGAGGTGTGGAGTTATGGGGATGAAAGTGCATGTGGAAACATCATCTTCCCGTTTTGTATTTTTTGATGTGACATTCCTTCTCACAAGGGAAAGAGGCACTTCTGCAGATTCCCTACCCCTGAACCTCCTACCAGCTCAGAGAGGCATCACAAAGCCACTCACTATTAAATCTCTATTTTACTTCTCGTCCTTTATTAACACGGCCATACTGTTTTGATAGCTCTGCCCATCCCTTAATAAAAGCATCCAAAGTGGCTGGAACAAGTGGTGAAAAAATGATAAACATTTTCATCTGAAATTGGTCAGATTATGGATGAGTTGTTTATAAACACCCTGTCTAGAACTGTCAGGAGGTGGAGCTAACATCGCTGAGAGATGATAAATTCTGACACGGTGCTCTGAGATTTCACTGCCACCGAATGTAGGTTAATATGGGATTCAATAGGAAATCTGGCTTGTGTATTGCTGCATATTACAGGAAACGAAGGAACTTGTCATTTGTCTGCAGATTGCTAATTGCAGTTTATTGCACATGCAAAAGGTTAATTTGGGTATGTTCTCACAGTAATCACATGCACTGCCTCAGAATAAACTATACCCCTTCACTTACTGATGATCTGGCCTGTGGGATTTGGGACATTATTTTGTAATATTATGGCAAATAAGAATTTTGAGTAAATGCTGTAACAGTGGGCAGCAGTGTCCTTAGGAGTAAAAAACTAGAATAGAGCAGTTACAAGTCTCTGGTATGAAATACTTTCCCTTAACTCTTAATTTAATTATTCCCTGAGATGCATGTAATTTATTCTTTGTGATAATCAAAACCAGAAGACTCATCTATTCTAAATGAAAATTATATCCTATTCTTATTATTGTTAATGCTTTGTATTTAGAGGAGTATTTAACGGCCTGAGATGAATTCATGACCTCTTCATGCTAGGTGCTGTATATATACACACAGTAAGCTCACTGCCCCAAAGACCTTACACTTTAATTAAATAAAGGTTGGAGGAAGGAAGTTTTATTACTTCTGTCACAAATGGGAAATGATAACAGAGAGAAACTAAAAGGACTGAGAATTACACTCCTCCTGCAACGAGTCCTGTATTTGCCTGTAATATATCCTCCCTTCCTGCTTTTGTTAAGTTGCTGTAAATTGCTAGGTAGATGGTTGGTCTCTCCCCCAGAGATGGAGTTTAATTCTGTGCATGTTTCAAGGTTTTATGGAACGAAAGGCGTTCTGTAGATAGATAACACTTTAATTCAGCCCTGATTAAGTTATTCTGAAGCAATAATTTTGTGGAGGGAGTAGATTTGTGTGGCTCTGGTGCGTGTTGCTTGTTGCCATATGAACGTACCACTGTGCTCCCCGGGGGCTGTGTTGCTGGTGCTTGGGGGTTTTAAGGTACATCACTATAACTTTTTAATTGTTATTATTCCCTGTAGGTTGCTTTTAAATGCCTTCTAAAATAGTAAAAAAAAAGTAATAGTCCTTGAGACATTGGAGCATTCCACAGGATTCATGGGGCTCTTGGAACACCAGTGCATGATTAGTCTCCCAGAAATGCATCTTCTTCTCCCCCTGCTCCCTGGAAGTATCATGCTCATTCTGAAGTGCATTTTAAACATTTTTAATTAGAGCTTCTAGCTTAACATTAAAAAATGAAGCCAGCTCTGCCTGGAATCTTGCTTTGGGATTTTTTTTCTACAGAGGAACATAACCCTGAACATAACTTATTTCCCTTTTTCTCCTTGTTCAGTAGAATACAGTGATCTGTTTAAGCAGATGGGGTTAGGAAGGGGATGGCAGAAAAAAATGTGTAAGTCAGGTGAAGAAACAGTACAAAGAACAGGTAAAATCCAAGCACAACGCAACTGCTCTCTCCATATCTTTGCATTTCAGTATTTCTGACTCTGACTGTTGGACTCCAACAACACTGATGTGTCTTTCCCTCATCTCATCTCTGTCCTGCCCTGCCCCTGTCTGGTAAATGGCTACAGTGGTGTTCTGTACAGATTTTAGACTCCTTGAATTAAAAAGATTGCAAAGAAGCAAACTTTTTTTTTAAAAAATTATTATTTTATTTAATAACAAAGAGCATTATTTTGTGGTTATAAGCCTTATGGATCCTTATAAGTAATCTCTTGTTTACCCTATGGAAACCACCACTGCTCTCTATGGAAATAAATCTGTAAAATAAGTAAGCTTTTAAATATGAAACTTGAGTTTCCTTAGTTGATGGGACAAGCTCGGCACTTAGGAAAGCACATCACCAGTGTGTACCCTTGCTAGAAAACAATCCACTGGAGCTTTGTTATACAACATTCAAACATCCTGAGGAAGTGACAGTAATTTGCAATAAACACTGCGTGTAAACAATTACCTGTGACTTGTTACACTTGTTTGTACAGGCAGCTGGCTAAACAGATCTGGGTGCACTTGTAAACGTCTGTCCCTGTCACACCTGATACTGGAAAACAATTGCTTATTATATGATTACTCTGAGAAAGTCAGTGTTTTGTACCTGACAGCTGGCAAGGACTTAGTACAGGCGCTTATAGACACACGGAGAAGAGCTGGAGAACTAAAATGCCATGGTGGTGTGTTTATGACAACGGGGAGGGCACTTTCACGTCTAATCCTCCTCCCGTGAAGGGAGGTCTTTGTGACAGGGTACTTGACAAAAAAAACCTACTTTTGCTGGTTGAAGGGTCCTGTGGTGGCAGAGGTGAAAGAAAGTCGTTTGATCATACGAGGTCCAAGGAGGAGGCAGAGGTGATTTATTTTCTAGTGGTTTAGCACGATGGGTGTGAGGTGCTGGTGACACTGCGCGGGAGGCGTTCTTACCCTTCGGGCTCTTCATGGGGACAAACGCGACCGCTGCGGGGCTAATCCCGCTGGGACCGAGGTGTCCCCACAGCCCGGAGCCGCCGCAGGCCGGGTCACGGCCGTCCCCCCGCGCCCGGGGCGCTCCGAGCGGGGCAGGGCAGGGCGGGGCCGCGGCTCCCACAGCCTCCGACCCCGCCGGGCCTGCAGCGCCCCCAG